>APFE031643922.1:92740-173443 GCA_000404065.3 Pinus taeda | reverse complement strand
GGGCATACTACTGTAAGACCTGGTAAGGCATGTGTACCCCTTGGTGATCACCGGTAAAGTCTGGGTTAGACCTAGGTGATAGGGGGGATGTCAGGTTAACAATACCCCGAGTAAAAACTTTGAGCGGGGTAAGAGCTAGAGTGAGCGGGATTGTCTCACTTAGCAGGTTTGGCTGGAGTTAGTGAAGGAACCCCAAGTAAAGTTTAAGGGGGGAAATTGTTAGGTAAACTTGACTCAGGATAGAGTCAAAAGTTGACGAGGTTAAATAGTGATGGTTTTGCGGCACATGGTATTGTGTACCCATGGTATTCTGCCCGTGGTATTATATGTAATGGAGCCTATAAAAGGCTGGAAGGACTTCATTGTAATGTATGGCCTGGAGGTGAGCGGTGAAGGCTCACTTGGCCGGATTAGCCAGGGTCTTGGCCAAGGATAATGAAATTTCATTATGATTGGGTTTTTCCCCAGATTTGGGGTTTTCCCGGATAAACATGTGTATTTATGTGTTTATGGTTATTGCTGGTTAATTTTATATTTATTCCTCTCGGTAATTAATTTATGTTCTTGGGTAAATTTCTTAACAAACAAGAGATATTCATCTAACATCCAACACAATAGTCAAAAAAGATGTGATGGAAATTGCAACCATTACAACACATTCTCAATATGACTAGCACTAAAATAACCGAAATAGTTCAACTACTTTAGTAGAGGTGAAAAAAAACATGAATAATAAACAGTTATAGAATAGTCTTACAAACATTCATAATCCATGCATGAAGAACATGTTTTCCATCAGGCTTCATATATTAAGTAAAACTCCCAAGACACATGTATACATCAAACACCACTATCTCCAATAGTGGAGCATTTGAGCCACCACTTGCTCTTCAAAAGAACTATATTATCTCTCTAATGCCTTGTGGGAGGAGCCAAGGTGAAAAGTAATTTTCTCATACAATGAGGGTGTATATATAACCAATGGGGTGATGCTTCACCTCCCTTTTGACTCTTTTACTACCCTCATAACTATTTGATTTTCTATGACTTTTCAAGTTTACATGACTCTTCATCATTTGCACATGTCCTTTGGACTTCCACTTTACAATACATTTTCGAATAATAAATTACATAATCCACAATAATGATGTGGCATATGATGACTCATGCCATGACATTACATGAAACTGCTGACATGGATTTCTTGATGACATGGAAATCTCAAGAATTTGTTGTTGCTCCTCCCTATGTGTCTTCTTGCGAATTCTCTTCTATCCACCTCCATATGGCTTAGAGGTAAGGAGTATTCAACGATAACAAGTCTTGAGTTGTGGTCACAAACTGGTGTCCCTTTCCTTTCTCTTGATTGACCAACTTGCATAATCAACTACAAATATGTATTTTAGCATGTTTCCATTCTCCATCTCCTTCTCCAACTCCTTATTCATCATCATGTCTATTGGCTTTATGACACAGGTGTTGTCCTTGATGGCAACTAACTCAGATGGCATATCACAGTTTAGCAGGTTAACAACACAGAGTTCAGATCAGACTCCACAGGATGAAGAAAGAGAGGTATACACAGGTTCACCATTGTCCAAGCCTCATATACACGTGGGTTCTATGTATACAAGTCGCGTATACGTACACACACACTTTCACAGAATGCAAGGCATGTATATCCTGGAAAACTAAGTTTTGGTCCAAGGTATTTGGTCCAAGGTATTTGGTCCATGGTATTTTGATCCATGGTATTGGTCTAAGGAATCTGGTCCGAGGTATTGACCCCAGGTATTGGGTCCAAAGTATTGGTCCTAAGTGGTTTTGGACCATGGTATTGAGTAAGGTCTAAGACTATAAAAGGAAGGGAAGATCATTAGGCAAAGGCACTCAAGTATTGAATATTTGATGAAGAGTAAGATCTAGTATACATGTTATTAGGTTACGGTGCATAGCTGGATCTAAATTGAGGATGAACCTTAGCGCTTGATCAAGGATAAGATCTAATGATGGGTTAAGATCTTAAGGCTTGAAGTGAATTATCTTTATGTGGTTTGATCATTTATCTAAATAACTAGTGCATGTTGTAGTATGTAAATATGATGATCTGGGTATAACTAAAGTATGGAATTGTGGTAATGTATAAATCGTCATTTATAGATTTGTACGCATGTTCAATTTAGAAAAGGTGCGTATACACGCTAGTTCTGGATATCAAAATAGTGTATGCATCATAAATTTGATTTGCAAACCTGTACACAGGTTTGCCTTGAGGAAAGCGCATATGCACGCAGGTTCGACACATAGAAGTAGTGTATACCTTATAAAATATGTTTTAGCTGCTTCTGTTTGTTGTTGTAGTATTCTGGGTTCTGGTTACTGTATTTTGGTTACAACATTATGAAAGATCAGATTGAAGGGTTGTCAAAGTGATTGATTGATTCAGTTGTGATTAGTTCAAAGGAGATTGGTTTATGCAGATATATTTGATGATTGAATGATGTTATTGATGGATCCAGTTTGAAAATTTATGAAACGTGGTCCCTAGAAGAAAAGAGAAGGTTGTAGCCTTTTGTAGGCCGGCACCTACATACTAGTAAATATATCAGCTAGTATAAGAGCTAGGGGGTTTTAGTTCCCTTCCAGTAGAAGCTGGAGAATGGAAGAAGGTTGTAGCCTTCTGCAGGTAGAGGCCTACGTACTGGTATAAGACTGCACCAGTACAAAAATTGTAAACAGAATTTTCTTATTGTCAAGAAGACAGAGACAATTGCAGTAGGTGGTTTTCACCCACATTGGGTTTCCACCTTATATGTTTTGTTCATATGTGTGATTGTTCATTTTTACTGCACCTAGTTACTATTATATGGTTCTGATGCACTGATTAAAGATGAACATATGATGAATTAACTAAATCATAAGTTTGTTGGATATAAGATAGTGTCCTTAAACACAGTTGCATATACACATGAGTTCCATTAGCTGAAGTAGTGTATATGAATTTGATTAAGGAAATGAAAAATTATTGACTTTCTAATACTGATTCACCCTCCCCCTCTAAGTATTATTTCCAACAATTGGTATTAGAGTAGGTCCTTTAGAAGAAGATTGATCACTTGAAGGAATATCCATCATCATGAGTAATCAAGAAAGAGAGGGATCCATCAGACAACCTATCTTCAATCTCTTGGAACAAATGTCTGGGAAATTGTGGAAGGAGGATATACATTTCCATCAGCAATTCCTACAAATGCGGTAGGGAAAAAGCAATATGAAACCAATGCCAGGGTTGTCAATACATCATTCGGAAGTCTGTCACCATCAAAATTTGTCAAAGTTATGCAGCTCAAATTCACCAAATAAATATGGGACAAAATCATTCTAAGCTACGAAGGAGACTCTCAGGTAAAATGTGCTAAACTACAAACTCTCAAAATTCAATATGAAACTCTCAAGATGCACAATGATGAAAGAATAGCTAGTTATTTCTTCTGTATATATGAGATTGGTAATTGCATGAAGAATCTGGGTGAAGAGATAAAGGAAGTTACTTTAGTTGAAAAGGTTTTAAGTTCCTTGTCTACTAAGTTTGAATCAAAAGTATCTGCCATAGAAGAAAAGGAGGATCTACAGACCATTAATATGACACAACTGCACGGAATCTTAACTGCCTTTGAGATGAGAAAAGGAGGTCCATTAGATATGAGAGAAGTTGCATTTAAAGCTTCAACAAAAGGAAAAGAAGACTCAATGAACCAGAACATATTTCAGAAGGAGAAGAAGAAGCAAACTTTGTCAAGAACCTTCAACGGGGTTCTGAAAGATTCAGACGTAAAATACGCTTCAAATGTTTTGTTTGTGGAAGAGTTGGTCATTATGCTACCAAATGTTCTCATAAAGATAAATTTGATAAAGGTAAGGAATCTGCAAAATGGAATAGAAAACAAAGTGTAAGTAAGAAGAGTTACTATACTCATGAAGATAGTGATGGTTTATCAATTAGTGATGAAGATGAAAATAGTAATGACTATAGACTTATGATGGATTATGAGGATGATGATTTCTTGGATGCTTTAGATGAAGATGACCTTTATGAAGAAATATCTAAACTCAAAATATATATACAAGAAAATAATATGATTATAGACACTTTGACATTCCAACTTGCTGAAAGAGAAAAACACAATGAAAAACCAGAATGTGAAATTGTGGGTCTAAGAAAGGATATTGAGAAAACAAAAGCTCTCAATCTTATATTTGCTAAAGGATCAGAAACCTTAAATGAAAGCATCAAAGTATAGTGTTCTCCTCTGATAAAGACAGGTCTTGGATATACTGAAGAAGTATCTCAATCACAGAATTTATCAACCTCCACTAAAATCTATCTTGATGTAGCAAAGAGCAATGAATAGTTTGACCATTGTTAGCAAAGGCATAAAGTAGATCGCCAGGAAAATCAGGCTCAATTTACTTCAAAGATGAATAGAAGTCACAACCAACCCCAGGTAAATCATACTCAATTTGCATCAAGGATGAACATCAATGGAAACTAAAATAACAAGGTCAGTAGATTCAATAATCACATGAACTTCTTTAATGGTCAATGTTTTTCATGTCATAACTTTGGACACAAAGTTGCTCAATGTGTTGCTTACCAGACCATCATGACTAGAGAAGCACATAATCAAAGAAATGGGACAGGGATTAAGAAAAGTTCCTATAATAACTATTCTCCTCTTGAAAATGAAATAGAATGCTCAACCTGTAACAACTTTGGCCAAGAAGAATCTGAATGCAGGAGTAAATTTCAGCAAGTATCTCAAAAGGAACAAATTTCTTTAAATCCAAAAATATGGAGAAAGAAAGAACCGCAAATAGAAAGATGTGGTATATCCTTGTATGCAGAATGACAATAAAATTAGTGGTACATTGACAGTGGATGCTCAAAACACATGACAAGTGAAAAAGAAAAACTTCACTCATATAATGCCTTAGAAAAGGAAAAGAAGGTCCCATTTGGAAATGGCACTCCTGCTATCATAAAAGGTAAAGGTTTTGTTTTCTTAAAAGAAAAAGTTAAATTTGGGAATGCTATGTATGTTGATGGTCTAAAGCATAACCTATTGAGTGTCAGTCAAATGCGTGATCAAGGAAATGAAGTAGTATTTCGATCAAATGGGTGTGTTGTTCGTGAGCTTGATACAGGAGAAACCGTGATCAAAGGTATAAGAACTCCAAACAACTTGTACATAGTCAAGGGAGGACAACAACAGTGCTATCTAAGCAAAAATGATGAACATTGTCTATGGCACAAAAGATTGGGGCATCTAATCTTATCTCAAATAAGAAAAGCATGTAGATTCCATGCTATTTGTGATCCTCTTGATATCAACATTCTAGAAAATACAATATGCAAATCATGACAATTTTGTAAGAAAACCATATCGCACTTCCCTGAAAAGGAAGGATCAGCTAGTAAGCATCTTGAACTTGTTCATACTGATTTATGTGGACCATCAAGGAAAAACTCACCTCGTGGAGAAGAATACTTTAGATTGTTCATTGATGATTTTTCTAGAATGTGTTGGATAATACCTCTAAATCATCAAGATGAAGCATTTGAAAATTTCAAATCCTTCAAATATTTGGTTTAAAATGAATCAGAACACAAAATCAAATGCCTTAGATCTTATTGAGGAGGGGAATTTACCTCGGATGAATTCTTTGACTTTTGTGAAGAACATGGAATAAAAAGGCACTTCCCCACTGCAAGGACTCCTTAGCAAAATGGAGTGGTAGAAAGGATGAGAAAAATTTTCAACAAATGGCTCGTGTTATGCTAGATGTGTCTAGAACTCCTACAACCTTCGAGGGTGAAGCTACATTTGCTGCCATCACTATTCTCAACCAAGAAAATGTTAGGGTAAAAAACTCCACATGAACTTTGGTATGGTAAGACTCCTACTGTAAAATACTTCAAAGTTTTTGGAAGCAAAAGTTACATCAAAAGGATTGATGAAAAGCTTGGTAAGTTTGAACCCAGAGTAGATGAAGGTATTCTCCTTGGTTACTCTTCCTAAAGTAAAGGATATAAATGTTATAATAAAAGGCATGGGGAAATTATTGAAAGTATTGATGTTGTGGTTGATTAAGCATGCAAAAATCAAAAACAAATAAAAACCGAAGATTATGAAGAAGATGAGGATTATCCTCCCACATCAAATCACACTAATTCTAAAGAATAAACCAATGAACCACCAGAAGAAGAGATAATGGTAGAAGAAAAGACTCCGTCTAGGTATGTTCAGAAAAATCATTCAGGGACTCAAATTTTGGGACAGAAAAAGGAAGGTGTGCAGACAAGAAGAACTATTATAGAAGCTTCAAGATATCTAACATTGCTATCCTCCACTGAACCTCAAAATGTAAATGAAGCATGCAAAGATGAATGTTGGGTCAAGGCAATTAATGAAGAACTTGAGAAAATTGAAAAGAATAATACTTGGGAATTAGTTCCTAGACCTCATGATAAGAATATCATAGGAACTAAATGGATATTCAAAAACAAGCTGAATGAAAATGGAGAAGTTATTAGAAACAAGGCCTGACTTGTTTGTAAATGATATGCTCAATAAGAAGGTATAGATTTTGAGGAAACTTTTGCACATGTTGATGGACTTGAAGCCATAAGAATGTTCCTTGCTCTTTCTAGTTTTTAGAAATTCAAAGTATACCAAATGGATGTAAAATCTGCCTTTCTTAATCGAGACTTAGAAGAAGAAGTTTATATTGAGCAACCAGATGGATTCATTCTTGGAAATGATGCAAAACTTGTATGCAGACTCAGAAAGGCTCTCTATGGTCTAAAACAAGCTCCAAGGGCCTGGTATTACCATCTTGACAAATGTCTCCATCAAGAAGGTTTTTCAAAGGGATCAGCTGATAGCAATCTATGTACAAAGATTGACAATAATAAATTGCTAATACTTGTTTTGTATGTTGATGATATCATTTTTGGTAGCAATGAAGAAGCCATGAGTCAGAATTTTGCTTCGGTAATGCAACAAGAATTTGAAATGTCCCTACTTGGTGATCTTACATATTTTCTTGGTCTACAAGTTCAACAAAATAAAGATGGTATTTTTCTGTCACAAACCAAATATCTCAAACAGATCTTGAAAAAATATGGCATGGAAGATTCTAAACAAGTATGTACCCCAATGGTAATAGGTTGTAGTCTCAACTCAAATGATGAATCAGCAGCAGTACATCAACCAACTTATAGATCCATGATTGGCAATCTACTTTATCTAATAGGTACTTGACGAGACATCATGCATGAAGTAGGAATAGTTGGAAGATTCCAAGCAAATCCAAATGTATCACACCTTTAGGCAGTCAAAAGGATTTTCAAATATCTTCAGGGAACACAGAATTTTGGTTTATGGTATCCTAGAGATACAGATCTTACACTTCATGCATATAAAAATGCAGATTGGGTAGGAAATGTTGATGAGAGAAAAATCACTAGTGGTGGTACATTCTATATGGGTTCAAGATTAGTGTCTTGTTTCAACAAGAAATAAAGTTCAATTGCATTATCTACAACTGAAGCAGAATATGTGGCTGCGCATCTTATTGCACACAACTCCTTTGGATGATGCAAACATTACAAGACATTCAGATCACATGTACTCCACCCATCTCCATTCTATGTGATAATACAAGTGCCATCAGTATTTCAAAGAATCCAGCCATGCATTCCAAGACCAAGCACACACCCATCAAATATAATTTTCTATGTGAACAAGTGCTTGAACAAAATTCAAATTGGAGTATGTTCCCTCCAAAACAGGTTGCTAATATATTCACCAAACCGCTACCCATAGAGACATTTGAATATCTTAGACAGAAGCTGGGAGTAGTTGATGCATCATTTTGCTATTAAAACCTATATGTTTTAGAGAAATGTGGTTATACGTGAGTTTCATGAAGCGTAGTCGTGTACATACACTGGTTTTTGTGGATACAGTCACGTATATGTTGGTTTAAGGAAAAGCAGGGGCTAGACTCAGGAAAAAAGGGGTCTGATATTGTTCAGTGAATTATCTACTCTACTTGATGATGGTTAGAGTTTGTGGATGACATGTGGAAATATGTTGGCTCTCATAAGTTGTTGATAACTTGATGTATGTCTGATTGATGATGATGCCTTAATAATTCTTCTATTATATGAAATGATCAAATATGATAGTGATCATCTGTTTAGGGGGAGAATATGCTTCTAATAATGTATTGTTGGCATTACCTTAGAAGATCTTGGTACAGATTCACATAGTTTTTTTTATTCAGGTGGAATAGGTTCAGGGGGAGAACATGGTTGCTGGTCTGGATGCTAATTGACAAATGCTACTGATGACAGTTGATGATGACTATCATCGTCTTGTTTAAGATATTTGTTCTCTGTTATATCTTTCATGTATATATTTTAACGTAAATGTCATGAAACGACCTAATTTGTTACCCCACTATGCATGGGATGGATGATGTAATGTTTCTTGTTTTGACATGTATAAACAATTGGTATATCCCCACTTGGTTGGGTGGATGAGTCAAACTTGGTATATCCCCACTTGGTTGGGAGATGGATGTATGTATAATTCATTGGTGATAGGAAGGCATGTTCTTCTTTTAGAACATCCTTTTGCAGACCTTTCTTTTATTCAGGGGGAGAGTGTACTCATTCATGGAGCTCAATCAGCACACTTCAACATATCAGAGAATTCAACATGTACTCAGGGGGAGCATGACCCTTTGCCCTTGATGACAAAGGGGGAGAGTGACTTGGGGTTTCCATCAAGTCCAAAGGGGGATATTGTTGGTTTTATGACACAGGTGTTGTCCTTGATGGAAAATAACTCAGATGGCAGATCACAGTTTAGCAGGTTAACAACACAAAGTTCAAATAAGACTTCATAGGATGAAGAAAGAGAGGTATATGTAGGTTCATCATTGGCCAAGCTGCATATACACGCGGGTTGTATACAAGTCACGTATACGTACACATGCACTTTCACGGAATACAAGGCGCGTATATCTTGGAAAACTAAGTTTTGGTCCTAGCTATTTGGTCCATGGTATTTTGATCCATGGTATTGGTGCAAGGTATCTAGTCTGAGGTATTGACCCAAGGTATTGGGTACAAGGTATTGGTCCTAAGTGGTTTTGGTCCATGGTATTGAGTAAGGTCTAAGACTATAAAAGGAAGGGAAGATCATTAGGCCAACGCACTTAACTATTGAATATCTGATGAAGGGTAAGATCTAGTATACAAGTTATTGGGTTATGGTGCATAGGTGGATTTGAATCGAGGATGAACCTTAGCGCTTGATGAAGGATAAGATCTAATGATGGGCCAAGATCTTAAGGCTTGAATTGAATTATATTTATGTGGTTTAATCATTTATCTAAATAACTGGCGCATGTTGTAGTATCTAAATATGATGATTTGGGTATAAATGAAGTCTGGAATTGTGATAATGTTTAAATCATCATTTACAGATCTGTATGTAGGTTCACTTTAGCAAAGGCGGATATACACACCAGTTCTGCATATCAAAACAACGTATACATCATAAATTTGATTTGCAAACCTGTACACAGGTTCGCCTTGAGGAAAGCACCTATGCACATAGGTTCGACACATAGAAGTAGCGTATACCTTATAAAATATATTTTAGCTACCTCTGTTTGTTGCTATAGTATTCTGGGTTCTAGTTACTGTATTCTAGTTACAACATTTTGAAAGATCAGATTGAAGGGTTGTCAAAGTGATTGATTGATTCAGTTGTGATTTATGTAGATATATTTGATGATTAAATGATGTTATTGATGGATCCAGTCTAAAAATTTATGAAATGTGGTCCTTGGAAGAAAAGATAAGGTTGTAGTCTTCTATACGCCGGTACCTACATACTAGTAAATATATTAGCTAGTACAAGAGCTAGGGAGTTGTAGTTTCCTTCCAGTAGAAGCTGGAGAATGAGAGAAGGTTGTAACCTTTTACAAGTAGAAGCTTGTGTACAGGTATACGACTGCACCAGTACGAAAATTGTAAACATAATTTTCTTATTATTAAGAAGATAGAGATGATTGCAGCAGGTGGTTTTCACCACATTGGTTTTCAACCTTATATCTTCTGTTCATATGTGTGATTAACTGTTCTGTTTTTACTGCACCTATTTACTGTTATATGGTTCTGATGCACTGATTAAAGATCATCATATGATGAATTAGCTAAATCATAAGTTTGTTGGATATACACTGGTTGCCTTAAACACAGTTGTGTATACATGTGAGTTCCATTAATTGAAGTAGCGTATATGAATCTGATTAAGGAAATGAAAAATTATTGACTTTCTAATATTGGTACACCCCCACACCCCCAGTATTATTTCCAACACTGTCATGGAACAATAGAGTACCTGCATATGCAATTCACCCATGACAAGCTGACATAAGTCTGATAAACCGCTAGTCTAAGATTGTGCATGTTGATCCACCAACTAAGCCAAAGCTAGGTTGGAGGTTGAGGGAGAGGCTCAGTGACTGCAAAATTTCACATTTAAGGTAGTCAAGTATTAAGCTTGAGCCTTGAGATTCTACAATACACAGTCTAGGCTGGACTAGTTAGGAAAGTTGCTCAGTTTTGGGACTTAGTGAGCCAGGTTGAGGGGTTTTACACTATTTCATCCAACTATGTAGTTTTGGAAGGCAGATCATACCTAATGATTGCACAATTATCTAGATCAGGAGCTCAAGGGTTGGGCTTGAGCTCAAAGAATGGATAATGTGTAATTGGGGCTAGGCTGAAGGGTTGAATTTTGTAATTCTCGATTTCAAGCTCTAGGCCTGGGCATTGAGACTGAACAATGCATAGTTATGGGAGGTAGGAACTATGCATTGTGAAGTGTCAAGGGGCAAGGTTGTAACTTGAAGGCTAGAACTACACAATGCACAGTTTAGGAGGGCCATATGAGGTTAAGTTTTTTGGTCATAATTTTTTCAGAATTTGACTGAGTGTGGGATTAATGAAGCTAATGTGAATAGTGATGGGACTCGACTATGATCACACACTTAGAAGACTTTATGACATAACAACATAGATCATCTAGGACACATGAATAACACACTTCCCTCAGTAGGACAACTTTGCGATGACCTATGACAAGTGCGACACTAAAGATAAACTTTGCAACGACCTTGATGACACTTGTGAACAAGTGCTTAAAACCTTGAGAATGAGTGTGATAGATGTTTACATAGTAAATCCAACTCATTTTCACAAATAAATCTCCTTGAAACCACCAGAATAAGCTTATATACATTGTGTGACACTTAACATGTGAAAAGGTGAAATTTTTCTTTTCTCACAAAAGGGACCTAAACACTTATGGAAAACATATGGAATGGATCAAAATATTTGCGATGAAAATATATAATACCAAGGTAGGATCTGAAATTTTGTTTTTTTTTTTTTTGGATGGTGTTGTAGCAACGAAAAAACTTGGTGGCACACTTGTGTGATTACATCTTCTCTATGTTGGTTGACTCTTTTGTCGAGGGCCTTAGTTCTATGGGGAGTATTGATTCATCAGGTAGATCACTTTGGCTTCCCTACTTACCCCATGAATAAACATGTCCCATTTATACCTTCTCAGTTGAACACAATCATAATATTGAGAAATATCATAATGTTTTTAATTGGAAATGGTAGTGCAGTTCATGAGCTTTACATTTTCAGAGTATAGTTTTTCATCTTTGGTGTTGCTTCGCTACCAGTAGGCTTCGATAGTACCCTGACAGAGTCACCAAAGGAACGCAAACATTGCTTCACTGCCAGCGAGCTTGGACAATACCCCTACAGATTTGCTTGCTTCACCTCTCTGTGCAGGAATCCTTTCTCTTCTTTTGCCTTTATTTATATATTTAAAGAGGATTGTGCATTGGCACTTATTCATTTTTATGGGCGAAAGAGGGATCCTGACTTATTGATACAAATATAGGTTGTTCCTTCAAATAAGCATATAGATACCTCTGATTTAGCTTTTCTCATTTTTATTTTCCTCTTTTCCTCTTCCACTGATTCGATAAGTGTGAAAACACTGAAACATAAGGAACGGAGTGTGGCAATAAGGTTCCCTGGATAGACACATGTTTCATGGTTTGACCAAAACTCTCCTTATGGATAGATCATATTTTTTGTAATAACTTCATTTACCAAAATATGTAACCAACATGGGGAAGGAGGACTGACGGTTAGCCAAATATTATCATTTCAAAATACTCTTTTCAATTCATCAACATGTAAAGAATCTGGAAGACATGTTCATACATGACGCTTATTTACATAAAAAAATAACACAAAGACAGGAAATCAAGTAAGTAAATAAAATATGTACATAGGGAAGGGCACAACCCTAGATCATCATTGAAAATAATGTTTCAAGTCTTATTCATTAATAGGAAGAGAGTCAATCTTCCCATATAGTGATCGAAGATGATATGTGTGTTTGAATTGTTTTTCAAATATGGTGAATGGTCCAATCCACCGGTATTAGAACTTGGTGTGTTTTCATTTGTGTTTATGGGATTTTTCCCACTTCAAGACCATGTCACCCACACCAAATTGATCTTTCCCTATAGACTTCCTGCTGAGCCACCTCTTGATATGAAACTAGTGAATATAAAAATTTTCTTTTTATTTTGGTCTTTCTTCTTGCAACTTGTGAAGGGTTTCCATCCTACGTCGAGCCAGTAAGCATGGCTTGCCCTGGAATTCTCGTGAAATTTGGAGGGAAGGCAAGTAGATGTTCGAGAGTATAATGAATTATTTTTTGTACACTAGGAAGTAAGGAGACATATTCAGAGAAGGTTTTGGCATGACTTGGTCAACCCATAGGGAATTAACCAAAGTGGAGTGCCAGTTCCTCTGTTCAGATAAAATGATCTTCTTAATGACTTAGCAAGACCATTTCCCTGCAAATAGTAATTACATGATTGTTTCAATACAATTCCAGTTTCCAGTGAAAAATCATATAATATTAATAATGAGAAATATTTTGCATTGTTGGAAAGAAGTGAAGTCAGAATGTCAAACCTAGAATTGATATTCTACTTAACGTTGATGACTTCCTAATCATTCACCTATTTGAGTGGAATTTCTTCTACCCAGTGTGTGAAATAGTATGTAGCACTAAGAATATAGTGGTGTTTATTTGATGAGTGTGGAAACATTTAACCAATCACATCTAGGCCCCATTATTGAAATTGTTCTTCCACTACAATAGGGTGCAACAACGCAGTTGACTTCTTTCCTTTTCCAACACACCTTTGACAAACCGGACACTTTTGGGCATAGGCATGAGCATCTTTGAATAATGTGGGCCAATATAAATTGGATGACATAGCTTTGTGCATTGTTGTGTTACCTGTGAAGTGTCCCCCAGATAGTCCATCGTGGAGATCGTGCGGTACTTTCTTTGAATCGTGTTCTTCCGAGCACCTAAGCAACACTCCATTATGGTGATTTCTGAAAAGCACCCCATCCACTAATTGCTAAGATAATTTTTTTGGTCTAAGTGCAATATTATGCTATGTGGATAAGGATGAGGGAACTATTTTGTGCTCAAGGTACTAGCACATGTTAGTTTACCAAGAGTTAGGAATAATATTGGGGAAGCTCTCTCAACATTAAACATTTCAATCTCCTACTCCCATCAAGATGGATCTTATTCTTCTTTTGCATCTATTGCCTTTGCTACTAGTTGATATAGACCATGGCCCTTGGTCGTATGAACTAGCTTGAATTCTAAGTCATACTCTTGCAAACCAGTAATACATTCCACGCTTATCTCACATACCTCTTGTTGAACAAACAACAATCTGACTGTTGGGTGTGAAACAAAGATAATGCAATGATTTTTCATGAGATATCGTCAAAATGGTTTCATTGCCTTATATATTTCCTACACATTCTTATCAATGGTGAGATAGTTATGTTTTGGTCCTTGTCAGCTAGGACTCATGAAAGATATTGGCTGGTCATTATTATGATCATCCTCCTGTGTAAGCAAAACAAGGAGAGAAGTGTTAGAAGTAAAAGTATAGAGTAGAAAATATTTATTGAAATTTGGGTTGTGCAAGGAAGGTGTTTTTTCAATAGTTTGCTTAATACAGTAAAACACACCCTTTTCCCTTTTGTCCCACTTGTACATAGAATCGTTCCTTACTATTTCCTACATGGGTTTCCCAATCTAATTGTAATCATAGATGAACTTGTGGAGAAAGTTAATCTTCCCACGGAAGAACTGCATAGATTTCCTTTTCACTGGGAAGGGAATCTGCATAGTGGTTTGACTCTTTTAGGGTTTACTTTAATCCCACTCTTCATGATAATATGGCCCAAGAGATTACCCTCAGACACTACAAAAATAATATTCTTGGGATTAAGGATATCCAATATTTCTGAAATTGCTCAAAATTTTTCTTTAGATGGCATAAGTGGTTAGACCTCTTCTTAGAAAGCACCGTGGCATCATCAAGATAGACCACTACACTTTGGTCAATCATTACATGGAATGTGATTTCCATTTGCGTTGAAATGTTGCATCGACATTGACTAGTCCAAATGAGATTCTTCTGAATGTGGACATGCCCCACTTTGTCTAAAATGTAGCTTTTAGTCTGTCAGGATCTTAGACCAAAACCTACTTGTAACCTGAATAACCTTCCAACAAAGAGAACATATTTGATCTTGATACTTCATGTGATATTTTCTACATAGATGGAATAGGGTAGTTGTGTTTTCCTGAGGCATGATTCAAGTTTTAAGAATCAACACACAAGCAAATTTCCCTGGACTTCTCCCCCACTGGGACCAGATTTGATATCCATGGTGAATGTCACACTTTTTCGATGATCTAATAATCCAACAACTTCCTTAACTCCTTTTGAATAAAAGGCTCAAGCGTCAGATGTACCTTTCGTAGGTTATCTTAGAAAGGCTTGGCCCCTTATTTAATTGGAGTAATGTGCTAGATTTTTCATGTGTCATAATTTTGAGCTTGTCATATGTCCACACAAAAACATCTCAACTCTTCTTGAATAACGAGAGGAAGCGTTATCGGGAAATCTAGTGTCTATGCAGAGCTACTAGTCCCGCTAAGACAGGTAGCTATCTTAGAAAAAAATAGATTAAAGTTACTTTCATTTTCCTTTATGAGAAGTAGATAGGAGAAGAGAAAAGAATACCAACCTCGATCTTTCGCTTGGTTTTCTGCTTGTTCCTTTTCCTTTTGACAAATCTTTTCCACTCCTTCCTTTACCACTCCACTTCAAAGAGTACCTGTAAAGTCAAAGCAGCATAATACCTTCTAAGTGCAGAGGTCTACAATCATAAACAGTATAGGACCAGATATATATTGACCACACACATGCATATATTAACAAACATACAAGAATATGGAGGAAAAATTGAATAGTTGTATTGATATAAAGATTAGAAGAAGGATTACAACCCATTGATCTAACCCAACGTCATCCTCCCAGCATGAAAGCCCTTCTTCACCTCATGAAAAGATTAGATCACCCAACACTATGATATTCCACCAAGAAATCAACAACACTTCCTTACACGATACAAGATTCCAGCCTCTGGATCTTTGGGATGAGGGATCCATATATAGATGATTGCAGGGGGGTGAGTCATCTTTTGGGATTTTGATTAGTGTCTTCTCTCTGATAGTTCCTGATTCCACTTGGAGATTGATGATCTCTTACTCATTCCTGGGAAAATCAGAGAGGCAAGTGTCACAGGAGAAGTTTCTGGAAGATTCCATGGTCATCCACCTTGCAAACTGTCTCTGCCGTTTGTCTACTCTCGCCCATCGCACCCTACAGAATGGCTTTTCAGTATGCATCACACTTTTTTCACTAAGCAGATGAGATGCATCATACCCTCTACACTGATTAGTCTGTATGGTCCACTTTTGACCAATTCTGAGCAGTTTTCTGTGGAGAACTTCTGGGAGATGATGTAATTGACTGACCTTGTTCCTTTAGGGCATGAAACAACACTTTTAGGGACTGAGAAGCCCTTGGTTTATGGACACATATGATTGGGGTTGTAGTGCCCAAATATGTCTATAATATTTTCCCCCTAAAGCATGAGGTCGAAAATCTTTTGATGTCGAGTGAAATGCTTTATCATGAGGATCTAAGCTTTTTCGAACTGGAAGGTGACCTGTAATAAGATAGAATACAATACATTATCTTCATAACATTTTCATGATCTAGCTGAGGCTGGAATTCCCATGCTCAACTTTATAAATTCATTTTCATGTACATAGGACAAACAACCTTCTGTGTGGAAGACTGATGATTCTGATAGAGCCATCATCCTTTGATTCAGATGATCATATGTGCACCAATGTTGTACATTTGATGTATTTATTTTCTTGAATATATCACAGCCTAGATGGATGAAACTAGATCCGGGGTCTTCAAACTCATCTAATCTTCGCCCGAAGTACAAGTTGATCCATTTGAAAAATGATCTGGAGTCAAACATGTAAAAACATCACTTGATTACCAGCCAATGATGTAAGTTGTTAATAGGTGCGAGAGGAATCACTGATAATGATAATGACCCTCAAGGTACTACAGTACAATTCACGTGGTGTGAAAATGGGACTTGGCGTTGAACACCACATGAAATCTCTCATTCGAAGGCCATTGATGTAAACCTATTGTCGGAAGCGAGAAACTTGCCATTGAGGCGTGAAAGCTTCAAGGTACTGAAAGGGTTGTCCCTAGGTCAACTTCTTGGATAATGAGCTAATGTCGATAAGAAGAGACCCGTTGTAGGAGGGCCTTAATTAATCCCACATCTATGAAACGGAATGGAGCAAATGACTTTGTGGAGGTGAAAACGATCTGATGATACAAGGTTTAGGGTGGTGGTCATGAAATAATGGAGCGTGAATGTATTGCAGTGGATGAGACACAAGATGGGTTGTTAAATTCTCTAATCAAGTTCTCTTGAACATATCGGAGACACTGAAATGTATTGGTAGCGTTAACCCCAAAGATGGATGGTATGGTGGGCCAATGGTAATATGATCGGTGAATAGAATAACCCAACCCGACTCAATCATGGTGATGGAGTGAAAGTGTCATGTTCAAGGGTGACTTTGCTACCAATAAAATTTCTTCAAGTTTTCTTCCCAATTTTTCCCGATTCATTGCTAACCAGTACCTATTTATTTTTTTGAAGCTTGAGAAGGATAACATATGTTTGTTCTATAATTTTCCCTTCGAGCAAACCCATCTCTATGTTTCAACGAGCCTAGCAACAATGAAACTCGTTCTCATCTCTATGGACAAATTTGTCACTATTGATTTTAACGAGTCTAACGACAAAGATAACTTGGTCCTTTTTCAATTTTAGAGAGTCTAAAATGGGACAAAAAGGAAACTCCAGTAATCCTTTTTCATCATATAATCCCTTAAGTCTGAAAAAGTATAAATTAATATGAAGGGGGTGAATTTTTGATAGTTTTAATGAGCCGAACAAAACAAGCACTCGATCCTTTTGTGTAATAATCCCTCAGGTCCAAAAAGATTAAAATATAGAGGGATAAAACTCCCAGTAGCTTAACAAGCTGGAGAGGCCAACTGCTCGATAATCTTCTCATATTTTACGAGTAAGATGAAAAGAGCTTAAAGGAGACTTGTTTTTGAGGAACGAGTGATATTTTCGGGTAGTTGTTGATTCCAGGTAAGGTTTGGAATTTTCCAATCATGGCAGTGTCACAAGGATGGCTAACAGAATTACTCGTCGCAGATGTTCCTCAAAAGGGTAAAAAATAAAATGGATGCATATGATCGGCTAAAACAGAGTGGAGGTGATGGTAAGAACATGACCAGGGCTCAAAAAATTGATGATAATGCATTTGCAATGGTTATTTACCAAAGGTTGGTTCATTTTTTAATGAACTCAAACTCTGGGGGAACATTTGCTCATTCCTTAGGTTTAATTTTTAACGAGCTTTAACTTCACATAAAAACTGCTTGTGCCAGTTGTATAATAAGGATGTCTCATCGATAGGTTCAATTTTTAAGGAGCTTACACCATTCGAAACTTTTCTCCGCTCCCTTTCGCATGCAAGCTAGGAATGACCAACTACTATACTAGGGGTTAATTAACTACTGAGGTTAGGTAGGAAAACTTTTCCTTTACATTGATGGTGCAATTGAAGTCAGCAAAACTATGCGGTTAGCATTATGCTGGCCACTTTGACTTGCGCGTGAAAAAGGTTTGCATGCCCCCAAGTATAGCGAAGTAGATTTTCCAGGTTACCCTTCAATTTGCGGACAAAACATTTGCTCTGTCAGGAAAGGCCTACCTTCTAACAGAGGCATCTTATTCTGGTCCAATCCAATTTTCCTAAATGGATGGGTGTATCAAACTAGTCATATATCCTCCATAGAAACCTACCCTATACCTGAAGTTTTCCTGCCGAAGTAGACCAGGGTGCATGCCCCCTAGGTTTCAGTCATGGCCACTGAATTACTCGCGTTCTTCATGCAGGCGATTTGGAGATTGATGAGACATTCCTTGCATGAAAAGACAAGTTAGGGATGGTACTTGACTACTAGCTATGTGTGAGCCGGGGAATGAAAGTTGGTCTACGAGTTAGACCACTCAGCCTTCATTGCAGAAAATACATTACTCGAAAGAGTGAGGAGACAATGGCTCCCATGCTATAAATATAGTCATGCCCAAGGAGTAGATTTTAATCTAAAGGTCCTTGGACTACCATTACATTTAGATACATGGTTTTCCCTCTCAAAGTGATAGGAAAACTCAGAAGGATCCCTAATGGTTGACTAGATCCTTTATCAAATCCCATTAGATTTCACATCTCAGGCAGAAGCGATGGCGAACCAAGAACTTTCCAAGTTTTTGAGGAAAGGATACTTTCCAAGTTTGTAAGCTTGTATAATGATTCAGAATGGTACATTAGACGGTAAACGCGGTCTACCTAGTAGATTCCAATCGAAGGAAATGACTAGGTTGCTTGGAGGTGGGACTGAATAAACGGTCGGATATGACCCTGATGAACTTCCTTCCTGCAGTAAAGGAATGGGTAGATTGCCCCATGTTCATCAGAGTCCATGTTTACAAAAAGAATTTGAACAATTTCGTTCTCATTCTCTTTAGTGACCGTATCATCTAAAGATGGACCTTCCGAAGATGGGACCGGGTCGACTTTCACCTCAACCTTTTGACTTTCATCTGGTGTGGATTTAGAGGGTTTATCTTCAATGATAGATGCTTTGACTAACCAAAAAGTCATGTCATTTGGATTTTAAGCTAGCGATGGACTCGGAAAGAGTTTCTTGAACCTAGGAGGAAGTTGTAACAATGAAGCACAACGGTCATCCAAGACTATTTTAGCTTCGTCCAGGAAGGGACAACAGTGGACAGCATGATTGCCTTCACACATTTTACAAGGAAATTTACATTTTTCTTTCTGTCCAGTGACTTTGTTTTCGCTAGTTGACAGTGTACTCTCAACATGATCATCAGAGGTTGATGATACGGGATTGTGCAAATGAGGAGACTAATCCCTTAAGATATAACGGATGCAAGGACAATCTCGATGATAGTGGTCTCCTCTGCAAATGACACATGGAGATTTAGGTTTGGATGATGCAGTGTGTGGATTTTCGCTAGATGATGCATGGTTGCCCCTTTTTGCCTTTGGCTCCTTCTTTTTCTTCTCCTTCTCCTTCCCTTTCTTCTTCTTCTCATTTACTTGGTCTTTAGCTTTACCAGCTTTACCAAGGGAAGAGGAAGCAGGGGAGGGAAAAACAAGCAAAGCACAAGGTTGGGGGACAAATCTAGTATCATCTAGTTGCTGACTTGATTGCTCAAGAATCGTGGCAGTTTGAATGACAGAGGTCGAGAAGAGCCATATTGGCAAGCCGATTCTCAGTCCTGGGAGGGACAATGTGGCCATATGAGGTGCACCAACATCTCCCCAAGAGGAGAAAGTACTAGGATTTCCCCCAAGAGGAAATCCTTGGTTGGTGGACTCCATTTTTCTCAACCTAAGACCAGCGAGGGAACAATGACGTTATTCCGATTAAAATAAATTTTAGACACTTTGACACAACTTGCTTTTTCAATTTTTAAGAGTCGATAAAAAGCTAAAGATGACTCTAGTCACCTTTGATTTTTAATGAGCCTGAAGTGACAAGTGCTCAGGTGGACCTTTTTCTTTAAGGAGTCTAAAAAGGAATGAAAGAAACTACTCTGGAAATCGAGACAGAGGGATTACCAAACCAATCGCAAAACTACATAATACTTTTTATAGTACAGCAGTCAATCTTCCTGAATGTTGTGTTCAGTGCATTACGATCGATAGGGCGGCAGACATGGCTTCCTAAGGATAAAGGATATAGCCTATTGTGGTCTCTTAATATATACTCAATAGTACATGGGAACACAAGTCCATACTGGCACTTGTCGTCTCAAAGAGGAGTAATCACCCAACCTACGATGAAAGCGATAGTTACCAGACTTTACGATGCCAGAGTACGTCTCTAGCCTAGACTTCTAAATGTTTTGTGCTAGGTTCCAAAGAATTTTTATGTTCATTGAATTTATTTTATAGTTGATCTTTCTTAAGAAGTTTTCCTTTCAGGTTCACTGCGTGATGTAGATATATAATTCCTAAAATGCAATCTAAGATGATAAACAATCGTTTAATCTTATTTTTGCAATGAAAATCCTAGGTACTAAGGAAAGAGAAACAAGATTATTTCAACATAGAGCGGGAAGCACACACTAGATGCACTGTCCTAAATCAAAATAAAGAAGCAGTCTAAATGCAAATGCACATGCATGTATTTGTTTTCGCTTTCTTAATGTGTGAATGACAAAAAGAATGCTAAGTACAAATATGAATCATTTCAAGTGACAATACTAACGATTTTCTTTTCAAAAAATGAAAGGAAGATAATGACGAAACTTTGCGATTTTGAATTGAAAACTACTTTCAACACTTGAAAAACTATTAATTCAAATAAAATACAAGAGTAATAGTGTAATCGACCATCAAGAACAATAGGATTATTTTCTTTGACTAAAAATGACACTTGCGACACTTCCAAATCAAAATATGATAGCTTGATTATGCTACTTCTTCGTAATGGAGAACCGTAAATGGTGAACAATATATAAAATCATTTACAGTTCTTTGTACTATGGAGGCTAAATCATGCAAAGGAAGGGAGTTTCTACAGTGGTATACTAATCACAAACAGAAAAACTCCTGAATAAAGCTGAAGAGAGTGAAAAAAAACTAAAATATGGAAGCAGGAGAGGTCTTATCTGATTATCGCACCTGTAACACAGGGAAAGAGTGATGGATCTCACCTACTACACAGGGGAGGTGCGATGGTGTAGGGATGAGACTTCAACTGGGTTCTTGGCCACAATTTGTAGCTCAGTTCAAGGATTTAAGTTGAGAAAATGATAGTTAGTAAATGTAAATCATGAGAACTGATCTAATGAGGCTACTGGAACCACCACCAGGGAAATTAGGATGTATGCAAATCAATTGTTCAGTTTATAAACAAAACCCAGAGATAGACTGAAGCAACATTGATCTACTTTGCGCTTGCATAGAAAATGCAATTCGAAAACTAGCTAGCTTGACTTCAAGATTTTTTTGTAAGTTTATAAAGCAAACACATATAGACAAGCAAACAAGTTATTCGCTCCCCAACGGGGTTACCATTTTGTTATTAGGAAATCTAGTGTCTATGCAGAGCTACTAGTCCCACTAAGACGGGTAGCTATCTTAGAAACAAACATATTAAAGTTACTTTCGTTTTCCTTTATGAGAAGTAGATAGGAGAAGAGCAAAGAATACCAACCTCGATCTTTCACTTGGTCTTCTGCTTGTTACTTCTTCTCTTTGATAGATCGTTTCCCCTCCTCGCTTGACCACACCACTTCAAAGAGTACCTGTAAATTCAAAGCAACATAATACCTTCAAAGTGTATAGATCTACAATCGTAAACAATATAGGACCAGGTATATATTGACCACACACATGCATATATTAGCAAACATACAATAATATGGAGGAAAACTTGAATAGACTTATTGATATAAAGATTAGAAGAGAGGATTAAAACCCATTGATTTGAACCAGCATCATCCTCCAAGCATGAAAGCCCTTCTTCACCTCATGAAAAGCTTAGGTCACCCAACACTATGATATTCCACCAAGAAACCAACAACACTTCCTTACAAGGTTTAAGATTCCAGCCTTTGGATCTCTGGGATGAGGGATCCATATATAGATGATTACAGGGGGGTGAGTTAGCTTCTGGGATTTTTATTAGTGTCTTCTCTCTGATAGTTCTTGATTCCACTTGGAGATTGATGATCTCTTACTCATCCCTGGGAAAATTCAGAGAGGCAAGTGTCACAGGAGAAGCTTCCTGAAGATTCCATGATCATCCACCTTGCAAACTGTCTCTGGCATTTATCTACTTTCACCCATTGCACCCTATAGAAGGGATTTTCAGTATGCATAGCACTTTTTAAACACTGAGCAAGTGAGATGCATCACACCCTCTGCACTAAGTAGTTTGTATGGTCTAGTTTTGACCAGTTATGAGCAGTTTTCTATGGAGAACTTCTGGGAGATGATGTAATAATCTGACCTTATTCCTTTAGGGCATGAAACAACACTTTTAGGGACTGAGAAGCCCTTGGTTTATGGACATATATGATTGGGGTTGCAGTGCGCAAATATGTCTATAACATGAAGGCTTTTCTCTCCTCTGGTGTACAACAACTACAAGGATTAACAAACTTCAGATCTTTCTTCATTCCAAGATTTATCTATTCATGCAACAACATTGAACTATGGGTTTTTACATTAATTGGCCATAGAAAGCGATTATGAAAGTCATATATATTTTTCAGTAATACCACACCTTTTGACATAGTGTTTTCCTTGTTTGCGTGAGCTGCATCTGGAAATGCTCTCTTGTACTCATTCTCATCAATATTTGCATCCTTCAATACATCAGCATTCACCATAAAGTGCATTATCTATTGGTCATCGTTAAAAAAAAATGTAATTTTGTGATATTTTTAGGGACAGATAGTTTATAAATAATTTCTACTGAAAAGCCATCCCTAAGCAGTGATAACCTAGAAGCAGCATTTGCTAATGCATCCACAGATTTCATTATGCATTCTAAGAAAATATATAATATTGAAAGTTGGGAAATGAGAAATAGAATGTCATGCCTCTTGTTGATAACCTTTTAGATGAGGTGACACTCAATGTATGGTATTACGTACCTGTCATATGACAATTTATGAGTCACTTACTAGTTTGAGAATTCCGACATTGAGTTCAATGACCCTTTGTAACCCCAAAATGAGTGATTTGTATTATGTTTTTTTGTTCTTGCACTTGAATTCCGAGTGGCTTGAGATCATATGATTTCTTTCACGCGGGTCTATTAAAACACAACCAGCTCTAGAGCCCTCCTACATCTTTGAACTATTAAAATGAAATATCCAAACATCATATGTATAAGGAATATGCACTACACTATTACTTTTACTACTACTACTACTTACTATACAAATGCCACTTTCACCAGTTGGACTAAGAAGGATTTCCAACTATGTCAGATGGGACTGGGGAAGGTTAAGCAAGATAGCACCCTAGATCAATATCTAAAAAGAAATTTCAAAAAATAAGATTCGTGAAAGCAACTTGTTCATTTTTTCCCTCGAAGGGAGTGACGATATTTTCCATGTAGAGCATTGACTTTACCCATATGTGATTGTTTTAGCCCTTGTACAGAAACCATAAATGTGACCAGTTCATAAAAAAAATACCCTTGTAGTTTGTTGGACTAGTCCCAGCTCAAGGATACATCTTATGCTTCTGGAATGTCCATAATAACTATATTTATACACTGCTGAAATTGATGATTAGATGATAAGACAATAAGCACACTTATGAGTTCACCTATAGCATGGACTAGATTCATGTGCAGTTGAATGAACTATGCATATGCTTTATCCCACTTTACATTAATTTTCTTTACTACAGATAAAGGCATTACGTTTATAGATGCATCAGAATCAATTAAGAAATTGAGCATATTGTAATTAAAAATTTTAAACATTACCAAAAATGGAGGGAAGAGTGTATTTTCATCCAATGTTAAATAATTAAGTAAATATATCCAAGTTCTTTTCAACTACAATTGCCTATTCATTAGTTTCATCCATCGCAATTCTCTTTATGAACTATGCAATGCTTCTCAATAAGGCAGATGTGTAATAATCAATGGTGATAGAGCCATGAGCCTTTATATTTTTTGGAAATTTATTCAAAATGTGATTAAACATTTGATTAAAATCTTTCACTTTCTCTTCTACTCCATCTTAATATTTCCTAGCCCTCTCAATAGCATGGTGAAGGTGTTATCATCTACAAACTTCTCAACAAATAGTTTCTTAAAACCCCTCCAATTCTAGATTGAGTTTCGGCGAAGACTATCATATCATACAATTGCTCTGCCATCTAAGGTACAAGGGAAAATTATGCATGCAACATCATCATAACATACCTCTAGCATTTGCAGATTTAGGTAAAAAAATTCCAAATGATCTTTCATTTTCACGGCTTTGTCAAGGTCGTACTTTGTTAGCAACTTCTCTAGGTATCTTGGTATTTTTTGTAACACATCTAGCAGCGAAAGTGGACCTTGAGACATATAATCTAGATCCTGGTCCACCATATCTTCATTTCTATTTTCCTCCTCTTTGTTGGAGTTGAATAGATATTTCTCCTCTCAAATCTGATGGATCTTCTTCTTCTTCTTCACCACCTAACCAGGGCAAAGTATCATCTGAGAGTACAACGTTGTCTATGTCATGTATGTCAAAAGATTGAGTTTTATCTATTTTCTCCACACTTTTTGTAGTCTCTTCTAGTTCTTCAGGGGTGGCGAGAACCAAATATTCAACTATCGCAACCATTATCCTAGTAGGAGTGGTCATGTTCTTCTTTGGAAAATATGGCAGACTGTTTACTCTAGGAATTATTATGATAGCATTTCCAAACTTACACCTTATAGGCCAGATGGCCTAGATGTGTGTGTAAGATATTTTACAGGTTTGTTCAAGACCAGGCAAATAAGATCCACCAACTTTAGGAATATGACCAGGGGAGGTGCTAGGAATATTACTGCCTTGACCAGAAGATGTAGAATTAGGGTGGGTGGCATTATCAGCGACAAAATATAGCTACTTTCCTTCTAGCACCAGAAATGTTCACAGTTCTAGACCCGCCAAGGTTCAAGGGGGCTCCCCGAGATGTGGTCCCAATTAGACCTCACACCATTTGGGATAGGAGCCTCATCTGGAATATGGCTCAGGTGTCGATTTCTTAAATATTTTCCTTCAATATAATTGTCAAAAAGTGAGAGGAATTCATGTATGTTAGGTCCCTATAATGCTAGTCTAACCCCTTATTATTATTAGTACAACCCCCTTATTATATTATTGTGACCATGTAGTTCCCATATTGTTATTATTGTGCCCTTACATTATTATTATTATGTCAGCTCTAGTTATATTATGACCCCTTAGACTCCTACATATATAAAGGAGGTCTTGTCATTTGTATCATCCAAGAATAGTTCATTTGTGTAATGTAAAGGAGGTTGCCCCCTCGAAGAGGCTGAATTCTAAGGCGTTCATCTATATTTTCTATCTTTTTGTGAGCTTTGATGCCAAATGTTATGAAAGTAGCTCACAAAAAGATAGAAAAGATAGATGAATGCCTTAGAATTCAACCTCTTCAAGGCGGCAACCTCCTTTACATTACACAAATGAAAAATTCTTGGATGATACAAATGACAAGACCTCCTTTCTATATATAGGAGTCTAACGGGTCATAATATAATCAGAGCTGACATAATAATGTTAATGTAAGGGAAAAATAATAACAGTATGGCGACTACATGGGCACAACAATATAAAAAGGGGGTTGTACTAATAACAATAAGGGTTTACACTAGTAGTATAGGGACCTAACAAGGTATGCCTTTGAAAAGCAAGTGTCCCCAGTGAGTGTTCAATTGTGGGTGTGTCAAGGTTCTTCTTTTGCAAATGGAAAAGATAGTGGACCTTTGAGTGAGGGATAATAGTACTGCTTTGGTAGAAGCACACACAAACAAGAGATATTTGCTCAACATCCAACGAAATAGTCCACAAAGATGCAATGGGAATTGCGACCATTACAAAACATTATCAATATGATAAGCATTATAATAACCAAAATAGTTCAACTACTTTAGTAGAGGTGAAGAAAAACATAAATCATAAACATTCACATAATAGCTTTACAAACATTCATAATCCATGAATGAAGAATGTGTTGGCCATCAGGCTTCATATATTAAGTAAAATTCCTAAGACACATGTATACGTTGAACACCACTAGATCTAATAGTGTAGCATTGGAGCCACCACTTTCTCCTCAAAATAACTAGCTTGTCTCTCTAATGCCTTGCAGGAAGAACCAAGATGAAGAGTCATTTTCTTATATAATGAGAGTGTGTATATAACGAATGGGGTGATGTTTCACCTCCCTTGTGACTCTTTGACTACCCTCATGACTATTTGACTTCCTATGACTTTTCAACTTTACATGACTCTTCATCGTCTACGCATGTCCTTTGGACTTCCACCTTAAAATACATATTCAATTCATAAAGTACGTAATCCACACTAATGATGTGGCATATGACGACACATGACATGATTACATGACACCACTAACATGGAATTCTTGATGACATGGAAATTTCAATCCATTCTTATTGCTCCTCGCTACATTTCATCTTGGGAATGATCATCTATCCACCTCCATATGTATTAGAGCTAAGTAGTCTTCAGTGATATCAAGTCTTGAGTTGCGATCACAAACTAGTGTCCCTTTGCCTTCTCTTGATTGATCATCTTGTGTAGTCAGTTACAAATATGTCTTTCAACATGTATCCTTCTCCATTTCCTTCTTCATCATCTTGTCATGGACTGATAGAGTACCTGCATCTACAATTCACTCATGACAAGATGACATTAGTTTGATAAACCCATAGTCTAAATGGTCCATGTTGATCCATTGATTGAGCCAGAGCTAGGCTGTAGGTTGAGGGAGAGGCTCAGTGACTATGAAATTATGCAGCTCAGGTAGTCAAGGGTGAAGCTTGACCCTTAAGACTAAGCAATGCATAGTTTAGGCTAGACTAGGTAGGCATATTGTTTATTTTTGGGACTCAGTGAGCCAGGTTGAGGGGTTTTGCATTGTTTTATCCAACTACATAGTTTTTAGGGGTCGAGTAAACCTAGTGATTACACAATTGTGTTTCTTAGGATCATTGGGGATGGGCTTGAGATCAAAGACTATGCAATGTGCAGTTGGGTCTAGGACGAAGGGTTGAATTGTGTAATTCTAAAGGTCAAGGTCTAAGCTTGGGCACTGAAAATTCGTAGTGCGCAGTCCTAGGAGGAAATAATTCTACATTTCATAGTGTCAACAATAAATGTTACATCTTAACGGATGGAGCTACAAAATTCTTAGTTAAGGAGGGTCAAACGAGGCTAAGTTTCTTGGACAAAAAGTTTTCAAAATTTGACTAAGTGTGCGATCAATAAAGCTAATCATATTAGTGATTGGACTTGACTATGATCACACACTTAGAACACTTGATGAAACAACAATGTAGATCATCTAGAACACGAGAACAACATACTTCCCTTAGTGCGACAAATTTGCGATGACTGATGACAAGTGCGACACTAAAGTTACACTTTGCAATGATTGTGATGACACTTGTGCAACAGAGCTTAAAACCTTGAGAATGTGTGTGATGGAAATTTACATAGTAATATCAACTCGTTTTCATAAAGATAACCCCTTAAAACTACTAAAACAAGCTTATATACATCATGCGACACTTAACATGCATAAAAATGACGTTTTGGTTTTCTCAAAAAAGGGACCAAAACACTTAGGGAAAACATATGGAATGGATTACGATGTTTGCAACAACAATATACAAGACCATGGTAGGCTTCGAAATTTGGTGTAGGCCAAAATTTTTGAGGGTGTTGTAGCAACAACAACACATTGTTATAGACTCAACTAGGCATAAATCATAAGAAGCGAGAGCTCTAAATCATGACTTACTGTCTAGCTCTATGTCCTAACAGACATAAAATATGAGGAATGTTTTATGTGCACTACACATGAATTTAAAAAGGTTTAATATAATTACTCTCTTTTCTTAGTAACTCTTAACTTCCTTTTTACAAAAACAAATGATAAAAATAAAAAATGGTTCACCAAATTCATCAAGAACCTTATGTTGGTTAAATTTTAACAAATTTCATAAAAATAGATGACTTCATATATTGGAGTCCAAAGATGATGGTAGAGTTATGGAATTTTAAGGCTCACAATTTGGGGTAGGCTAGATCATTCCCATTACAATTCTCCAATGTAGGTACTTCATCATACCAACTATCTTATTTTTGAAACAAGATATAAATTTTATTTTTGATGAACTTGACAATATACAGACGTAAACTATAACTTTTTTATTGTATAAGAAAATAATTTGACAAGTCATTGTGTTATCCCATAAGCACCTTATGATAAAGTAAATAAGTAATATACCAAGCCATATGCATTTTTGAAATGAGAAACTAAGGTACATACAACAATATTTCTTTGAATTGGTGTGATCATGACCTCAAAGTCATCATCATAAAATATTTTATGGATGTCTCGATCATCAACTTATCTGTAACATTTCCTGGTTGATTTTCTATGTAAATAAAATAAGAACAAGGTCATGGGACACATATTCCAAGTTGAATGTTGGGAAAATCATAGTAATGTATATCATTAGTGATTAATTTATGGCTATGGAAATTGGCAAGGAATTGGAAAAGGAAAAGTGGAAATAGATGGAATTTTATTTATGAAATAAAGGAAAAAAGGAAAATGAAGAGACACAGATTTGCATGAGCAAGAAATTGAAAATAAAATTAAGGAAAATGAATAAAATATAAGTCTCAATGATAAAAAGGTTTATGAGGATCAGTTGCTAGCATTTTGGCAGTTTTTGGGTGGAGTTATCTTCTATTCTGTCACTCTCTGATACTCTTGCACAATTAGAGAACTCATGGAGCATCTTTGGATCATTCTATCTTCACTTTGATTGGAGATAGAAGGAAAAGGAAAATAGGAGAATCACAAGGGAATAAGTGGATCAATAACTAAAGCTGGATTTATTTTCAAGTAATAGGTTGCATGTGTGACTTACTTGTTTAATTATGGAAGCATGGTATATGCATGTGATTAGTTGGTTATGTGTTATCATTGGAATGTAGGATTTCTTCGATTAACCATGGTTTTAGCCTTGCCTTTCAATTTCCTAGATAGCCATGGTATTGTGGGTTTTTCCACTTGATTTTTTTCGATTGGTGCTCATAATTCCTTATGGTTGTGGGTTGGAATATATGCTCTGGAAGTCATGGAACAACTTGGATTGAGTGACTAGTCTTGGATCTTAGGTGAGGAAAAATTCTCTGGAGCCCTTAGTGGATTGAGTTACTAGTCCCTAGAGGCAGGTTGGGAAAACAATATGACACCTTGGAAGGACGTCAGTTGAGTTACTAGTTCCTCGATCCTTCGAGGGCTTGGGTAGTGACTTTTCTAGTTGGTGTTAGTGATGTCTGACCATAGAGGTGGAATCACTAGTTGAGGGTTGAGAAGGTTGGTCTCTAGAATCCCTGAATGGTTTTGCTTTGGTTTATTCCATGAGATCCCACATTCACACTTGGAATATGGTGTGGGGGTGGTTGGCTGAAATATATATTTGGTTTTGCCCAATCTATGGTCGGGTGGTACATAGAAGTCCTTGACTAGGTCAAAAATTTCATATGTTAATATAAGAAATTCTCCTATTATGATTAATGAGCATTTTTAGTAATTATGTTGGTCATATTATGGTTGAGTTTCCATGATCTCTATATTGGTTATTTTTTGGTAATATGTTGGTTACATGATGTGTATTATCTATGGATCTTGTCATGAACCATTAAATTATTGAATAATTGATGAATGTATGGACTAATAAGTGTTTTTACATCTATGTGGAGAGGACATAAAGCCTTCTTGGTGACTCTTAGATGAATCTAAAGCTTTTATGATCAAATATGAATTCATGATATGTAGCTTACTTGTTTGCCATATGTTTCACGAAATATCTAGTGTGTTCTAGGCAGTATAGGTTAATTTCTTGATCTAAGTTTGAATGTTTATATTTTTCCTCCTGTTAGTAATGATTTGGAAAGTCTCAGATAATTCTAGGTACTGGTATGGAGACTGGTATGAAATTTTGGCTTAGATCTTAAGACCGCACCCTCTGAACTCAAGATTTTGGTCTATAACCACATGGAAGGAGTGTCATGTGTGAAATTGGAGCCCTATAGCTTCACCCTTGCCTTGTTTTTCATGCATTTGGAGCTTAATATGCAATGAAAGAAGCCCCATCTTAGGGTTTTTCCACTTGGGGTGGTCCTTTGGTCCTCGACTGTCTTGTAGCCCTGAGTGATGTTTGTGAAAATTCAGTTATCAACCCCACTTTTATAATTGAATCTTGGAGGTTAGGTCATGTCATAGTAACTATTTGTGCCATGTTTACCCTAGCAAGTCAATGAAATTAGGTAAGAGTGGGATGGTGTGGTTACATATTGGTATCAAAGCTTCTAGGTTCAAATACTTAGACTGGATGGGTAGGATGTGTTTATCATGCATGCATGTTAGTTATCAATGTGTTTGTTATGCATGCATTTTTATGGTCAAAATGATGTGTGTATGGTGTTGATGTTGAGATGACTGATATGTTTCTTTGATTATATATACATATGTTGTGTTAATCAGAATTGATTTTGCAAACAAGATGGCATCCCCTAAACTTCACTAAGGTATTTTTTATTATCTTTATATTTGGTTACGTGACATGGTATTCTTGCAATAAGTAGAATATAATAGATGACAAGAAAAATGATGGATTACAGCTCACATGACTCTCCTTATAGATCATATGAGAAAAAAGATATGATTACTCTCTTGACATAATAGATACCTTGATAGTTTAAAGGAAGAAATCAAAAGTTGTAAGGAAGATAATGATAGAATCATTCAATGAAAAGAAAGACTTGCTAGGGCATAGGAAAAATAAGTAGAGGTCAATGTAGTTATCCTTCAAAGTTTATCATATTTGCAGAGACAAGGACAATCGTGAACCAGTAATGGATAGGAGGAAAAGACTAATGGGGCATATAGTAGTAGGTCTCATGGAGGACACAAGTTGTACAAAGAAGACATGGTTAGAGGTGACAAAAGGATGGATACCCCTGATAGGATAGGTATTGGTTATGGGTTCTATTCTAGTTATGGTTCAGATAAGCAACATGGTCATTATCATTATCATCCTTACATGAGTAATGAGAAGTAGTAATTGTTAGATGAGTTCAAGAAAGCCATGACTCCTACATTCGATGGATAACCGAAGAAACTAAAACATAAAAAATCATGGTTTCTTTGGATGAAGAAGTTCTTTAAGCTACATAATTGTACAAAGAATATGGAAGCCATGATAGTTATCTTCAATATAAAATGAAAAGGAGATATCTGGTAAGAGGATGTGAATCGTTTCATAGGTATTAGGATAGATGAGTTGAGTTAGCATGAGTTGAAAAGACTCTTTAGGAAGAACTACTTATTAGAGAGATACTATGAAGGTAAGGCTAAGGAGTTCTATTAGTTGAAAATGGGATCTATGATATACGAAGAGTATAAAATTAAGTTCTTTGAGCTATTGAGGTATGTACCAAATCTTAATGATGAGATGATGAAGGTTCAAATATTCATTAGTGGATTACCATTAGCATTTAAGGATCACATTGAGTATAATGAGCCTCAGACATTGAAGGAAGTAATTATAAAGTTGAAGCATTTTTGTGAGAAGTATAAACATAATTTAAAGCCTAATCATGGCTGAAAAGGTAATGACAAGAATAAGAGAAAGTGGGAAAATAAATGAGAAATACCTTAGGATACAGGTAATAAAGAGAATGCAGTACCATACAAGAAATTCAATGTAGTTAATGGAGAACTAGGATTTTAGTCTAAGGAGAAGAACAATGGTGATGGCAATAATCCTTTGCAGTGTTGGACTTTTGGAAATGATCATTGTAGGAGATAGTGCTCATAGAATCAGTGTGGAAGACCTCAGATCTACAGTGCTCATAAGGCACGGATAGTTGGGGATGCTGGACAGAGAAATCCTTGAATTTATGCAGCAATAGATGATAGGAAGGCTAATCATCAAACACCTATTATCTAGATGGAAGGTAAGCTTTCTAATCATGTTGTTTCTATTTTGATTAATCATATATCTAACTATAGTTTTATTAGTCTAGATCTAGTGGATAAGTGTTGCTTGAATAAAGAAGTGAATGTAGATTCTTGGTTGGTGTAGTTGGCTACAGGTACCAAGAAAAGAGTTCATCAATTGCTCATATCTTGTCCACTCCAATTAAACAGTACATCTACATAAGCACATTTAAATGTTCTTCTATTAGGATCATAAAATATATTGTTTGGTATGGATTGATTTTACATTCGCGGGACTAAAGTGGATTCATATGATAAGGCTATTGATTGCTTAGATGATGATGGAGAGAGGAGTATATTGTAGAGTAAGAAGAATCCTATGTCAGTGAGAATGGTTACAACTATGCAAGAAAAGTGTAGTTACAAGAAAGGATGTGTCTTATTTGCAGTTCATATTTCTACTAACAAAAGGAAGGATGTTGAGGATGTTGAATTCTCTAAGAGGTGTCCAATTTTGCAGTAGTTTCAATACGTATTTCTAGTATATATTTCAGAGTTACTGCCTCATAGGGAAGTGGAATTTTCTATTGAGTTGATTCCTAGAGCAGTATCAATATCAAAGGCACCTTACAGGATGAGCACTCGAGAATTAGTAGAATTGAAGTTACAGCTTAAGGAAATTCTTGACAAGGGATACATTAGGCCAAGTGTGTTTCCTTGAGGTGTATCATTATTGTTTGTAAAGAAGAAGGATAGTACTATCAGGTCATGTATTGACTACAGGAAATTGAGCAAGGTGACAATTAAGAACATGTATACTTTGTCATGGATTGATGATTTATTTAATCAGTTGAAGGGAGAAAAAAAATTTCTCGAAGAATAACTTGAGATCAAGATATCATCAAGTACACATCAAAGAAGAGGACATCTACAAAACCACATTCTAGACCAAGTATGGGGATTATGATTTTTTTGTGGTTCCTTTTGGTTTGAATAATTCTCCAACTACTTTCATGTGTTTGATGAATAATGCATTGCATCCTTATCTAGACAAGTTTGTGGTAATATTCATTAATGGAATATTGATATATTCTAAGAATGAGGAAGAGCATATAAAACATCTAGCAACAATGTTAATATTTTTGAGATAACATTAGTTGTATGCCAAGCTTAGTAAGTTCAATTTATTTTAGATATAAGTTCATTACTTGGGATATGTTATTTGCAAGGAAGGTATAGTAGTGAACCCAAAAAAGATCAGAGATATCATGGAATCGGTAGCTCCTAGGAATGTGGATGAGGTCATATCATTTAAGTGATTAGTAGGTTACTACAAAAGGTTCATTAGGAACTTCTCACGAATTAACCATCCTATTACATCATTGCAGAGAAAAGGAAAGAACTTTGAATGGATAGAGGAATGTGGAACTAGCTTTGAGCAATTTAATCAGTTTCTTACAAACGCTCCAGTTCTAAATATTGTAGATCTAGATAAAGAGTATACCTACAAGAGGGGACTTGGTGGACTTTTTACGTAGTAAGGATAGATAGTATGCTATGATTCAAGAAGTTGAATGAGCATGAGCAGAACTATGTGACTCACAATTTTGAGTTGGCAGCTATCATCCATGCCTTGAAGATGTGGAGACATTGTATTATTGGAAGGAGGTTCATTTTGATGAGTGATCATAGTGGGTTGAGGTACTTATCTAATAAACCTAATATGAATTCCATACAAGCTAGGTGGCTGGATACTCTTACTAAGTTTTACTTCGAGATAAGGTACATCAAGGGTAAGGAGAACAAGGTTTCCAGTGCTATCAGTAGAAGATTACACGTAAGTAACATTGCAGTAAGGAATTGTTATGGGACAAATTTGCAAGAGCAGATCTTATAGGTAGGAAAGCAAGATGACAGGTAACAATAGCTTAAGAATACGTTATAGTAGTACAGTACAAGAAATAGGGATGAACAGTATCATCTCACAGTAAATGTCTTCGTCAGATTTAGGAACACGATTTACGTGTCAAATGATAGATAGAATACGAATATTATCTTGAGGGAATTTCGTGTTAAGTCATATTCATGTCACTCAAGATATTAGAAGGCATTCATAGCAGTTAAGAAATTCTACCATTGGCCGAAATTGAATAAATAGGTGGTTGAGTTTGTTCCAATATGTTTGGATTGTCAACAAATAAAATAGAGTGTAAGCATCCAGGTGGTTTATTATAGTTTATTATGGTTCCAAAGTGGAAATGGGAGGTCATTTTCATGGAATTCATTACAATTTTGTCAAGGACATCAAATAAGCATGATTCTATTATTGTTGTGCTTGATAGGTTAAATAAGGTAGGAAGTTTCATTGCGGTTAAGTCTATGAATTTAGCTAGTGAGGTAGCTCAAAATTTCATTTGGGTATAGTGAGATTGCATGGTGTTCCTAAGAATATCATATATGGTTGGTGATAGTGATGTCTGATAATAGAGTTGCAATCACTGGTTGAGGGTTGAGGCAATTGGCCTCTAGAATCCCTGGATGGTTTTTTTTTTTTTTTTTTTCATGAGATCCCACATTCATTCTTGGAATGTGTCATGGGGGTGACTGGTTGAAAGAGAGATTTGGTTCAACCCAATCTAGGCTTGGGTGGTACGTGGAAGTCCCTGACTTGGTCAGTAATTTCAAATGTTAATATGATACATTTTCCTAGTTTAATCGATGAGTATTTTTAGTGATTATATTGGTAATATTACGGTTGAGTTGCCATGATCTCTATGTTGGTTATTTTCTGGTTATATATTGGTCACATGATGTGCATTATCTATGTCTCTTCTCATGAATAGTTTATTTACTGATTGATTGATGAATGTATGGACTAATAAATTTTTTTGTAGATATGTGGAGAGGTTGTAGAGCCTTCTCATTGATTCTCAAATGAACCTCATAATTTTATGACCAAATATGCATTTGTGCCCTGTATCTTACTTTTTTTTCATATGTTTGATGAAATGTCTAGTGTGTTCTAGGAAGTGTAGTTCAAGTTCTTCATCAAAGTTTGATTTTTTAGTTTTTTCTTCATGCCAATAATAATTTCAGAAAGGTTGGCCTAAAATTATGGCTCAAATCTTAGGACCGCACCATTTGAACTAAATATTTTGGGCTATAACCACAAGGAAGCAATGTCATAGGTGTCGTTGGTTCCCTATAACTCAACCCTTGCGTTGTTGTCCACGAGTTCACAGTGAAATATGTGAGAAAAGTATCCCCAACTCAAGGTTTGGTCACTCGGGGTGGTACTTTGGTCCCTGAGTGTCCTGTAGTCTTGAGTGATGTTTGTGAGAAGTTAGTTGTTGGCCCCACTTTCATAACTGAAGCTTGGAGGTTAGGTCATACCATACTAACTATTATTCTCAAGTTTACCATAGCAGATCATTGAAATTCGGTAAGCATGGGAGCGGGTGGCTACAATATCCCATATCTATTAATAGTCATAAAAAAGAAGGCACATGAAAATTTAAAGCAAAAGGGCAACTAAAATTTGAAGTAAAACATGGTAGAATCGAATGAAAAATATAAGGAAATTCATGCAATAATCAAGTGAATCTAGAAGTAATTTTGATTAGCTTTAATATAACCAAAGTAATGTACAACTTCTAAGGAAGCAAATGGAGGTGTTGTAGAGGAATTGAGAACTTTGAGTATGCAACAGATAACACATGAGATTGAGGTCACCTCATGGGAACCTAATTTTCATGTCTCCATATACATCTCAAGGTTTTGAGGCCTCAAATGTTGTATGTGATCCCTTGTAAGTCCCACGTTGTAAAATATGAAACTCTATAAGTTGGAAGTTGCCAACAACTGCAATTCCTAGAGCATACTATTGCACCTAGTTCCACATATATTCTCTCATGAGAGTTTGATTGTTAATTATTATACCAACGTGTTTGGGGAAATGGCTTACATTATTAGGTTGATATTATATCCCTGTAAAAACATGTGTAGCGATAGGAAGTTGAGAAGAATGAAATAAACATGATCTTAAAAGATTAATTCCCTTATATAGCTTTCTCAATGGATTTTGGGAATAAGTGCTTGGCTTTAGAAACTAGTGCCTAGGATCTTATAAATGACACTTGAACTACATGGATTCAACCCATTAGATGTTTATTATTCCTTCAACCAGTATTCACTATTGTTTTATTTGTTGACAATATGTCTTCAATGTTAAGAGTAGAAAAACTTTTAATTTAATAACCTTTTTCCAAGAAACTTGATAGGGACGATACTTAATTACATGGGAAACAATCTCTAACAAAATGACAGAATACTTATTTGAAGAAACATAGGTAACTAGTGTAGATGTTAGAAACATGGTGAATGTACAAGGATACAACTACTTATTTTCCTTCAAGTCATGGGAAGATGGTATGCATACAAGACATTTCACACCTTTGGTGGTTACAAAATCCGTTTAATTCTCATATGGGCTAAAATGGATACATCATCCAATGTCAACTCTTTTTAAGTCTAACACGTGAGTCAATTGAATTCATAATATGGACGAACCATTGTTTAAAGCTATCAAAAAACAATAGCTAACAGGTGGAAATTCTACTCTCATTATATGACAAAAACATGGGTGAGAAAAAATTTCTTTTACTTTGACGTAAGGCATAAAAATAAGACAAAGGTAAGGCAATTTTGTTAAATTATTTTTTATTTAAAGTATACAAGTTTTCTTCCCACTTATCTTACCTTTCTTACTTAATTCCCCTCATAAAAATACATAATCTAAATAACCAATGTGCCTTTAAGGTAAAGGATAGAAAGAACACCATACTTTTAATCCAATTACTAGGTAGAGGATATTGTATTTACTTACATGATGCAAATTACTCTTTTTCCTGTACCAGTGTAATATGATTGTATTTCCACCTTCATTTATAATGAATCCTACATGTAAAGGCTACAAATATATTTTTCATTAATCAATATTAATGCATAATTTTCAATAAGCTATATGTATGGAAAATATATAAGTATACAATATATGACCTTTTAGACATCTCCCATAAAATGAGAGAGAATTAGTAAAGATTTTCTTAAATTATTTGCAAGTTATACAATTGGGTATTAGCCTCCATTGGTATTTGAATTAGACCACATTCAAATATAACTCACTATGAAAGAACTTTGATATGTAAAGCACATGTCATCGGATATAGAGCTCGTTGTAAGATGATGGAAATATATGATAAACATATACTTTTCTAGTTGGCTCTGCTGGCATAAGTTTGAAGCTGAAAAGTGTAATTTTTTTATCGTACCTTCAAGGAACATGACTATTTCTCCTTGGACATTATGGCCATCCCATATTTGGAGGCAAACAGAAAAATTCTGAGATATCTAATAAGGTTGTCACTTAAATATTTCTTATAAGTTAAAATATTTTAGTTTATCATGAATATGAGACAATTCTCTTGATAAATTCATGTTTAATCATCTTATGATGGTAAACACACAAATACACAATAGTAAAAAATTGATGGGAAATTTGAGTGTATTTGACTAATAGGGATATATACTTCTAAATTATTTTTCTTTGATTCTAGTGCATCTTTAGTTATTAATGCATGGACGTTGTCTATATCATTGTGGGTAGAAATTATTTTTGATGGTTGCACACATTGAATACCACGTATTGATAAGGGTTGAGGATAGATTGGTTATCTGAAAAATCCACCATGCTTGAGAGCTATGGACCAAAATTAGTTCTATAATCAACCAATGTTTAGGTTCCAGAATATTAAGGCAGCTTTTTAAATAGACCCTCATACTTTATATCTAGGAATCTAGTCTAGTTCCCTACACTGTTACATCATGTCTTAAAAGAATTTTTTTTTTTCAACTTGATGAGGCTATTGTTTTCCCTAGTGTGTCTAATTGACTACACACTGGAGCATGTTTGATCAAAAGTATAATATGTGAGCTATTGATAGGTTTTGTTTCATGTGGGGTAGGGTGGAAGCCTTAAGGTAACCCTAGACACATTGCAATAACTTGAAACTATTGTGTGCGGGTGGGAGGATGCCTTCAATAACCCCATAATGAATTTTAAGGTGTGATTTGTCATCTACATGGGGCATTGGCCAAGAAACAAAATCTATGTTTCTTCTTGTTATTACAAATATTTCTAGGTGGGGCACTGTAGAAAAAATTTATGAAGATAAAAGCAGGCTTGGACCATTGCTTTGATAGAAACTGGTGAGAACGCAATCTCATCGACGATATGAATCTTATATCTAAAGTGAAGAAATATACCTGAGAGAAATATTTACCCACATAACAACATATAATAAGAGACAAAAGGATAGAGAAAAGTCTCTAAGAATAATAACTTGATTTATTGGGAGCGTTAAAGAACCTTTATCTACATTTACACCTCAAACCAAATCAAAATGCACTTAATACACATGTTGGTTTATTTACTTTCATATTGAAAACAACTAAATGCCAATATCAATTGTCAACCTGAGAATCACTTGGTTGTTTAAAAAATCATATGCAAAGTATATGCAGGGTATAACTTCCAGTCATGCATTTGTTCTCTAACTTAATAAATCTTGTAGCGATTTGAAATATAAACTTAAAGCTACATAAATGATGGAATCATAAATCTATAAGGTTTGTTTATTACAAAGATGAATAATGAGGTTGACTTAGTTTGTTGATGTTTAGAGAGTTAAATACTAAATTATATGGGTTATAAAAGGATGGAAATCAAGTTGACATAGGGATGTTACATTTGGAGGAATCCCTTGAGGGGGATATAAGTTTGTTTGTTATACTTGTTTAATGAAAAAAACATATTTAAATCTTAGCTATGTAATAGAGTATATGAAATAAGAGGACAGGTTCAAGCAAGTGCAATGAAAAAATGAATAAATGGACATATTTGCAATATTTGGTAACAAAAAAATGCCTAATAACAATAATGGAAAAATGAATGCTAAATGTTTTGTTACCATTTTGAGCTGTGTTTCTGATAGTTATTCCACTTTGACATATGAATTGATACTACTTTTCCTACACATATTCATGAGACCAATGAGGCAAACTTAGATTAAATTTGACCAAATATTAAATTTAATTGCATGATTAAATAATAATTAAAAAGACTTGAGTGCATGAATACCTAAATGATCTCCTCTCGGTTTCGAGAATAAATTATTGTAGTAGTTTAATCTTGGAGAAAACCTCCCTCCACATGAAGAAGCAATAATGAAGTCAAAATTGAATTGGTTGTTCCTCTATTAGATCAATGGTGTTTTTCTCTAAGATTATACAAATCCTAATTTATTCTCTACTAAAAAGAGCTAACAATGTGAAGGTGGAAGCTCTCATGGCCCCTACCCTCCAACCCCTCATCACTCTTAATTCCCCAATACCCAATCTATATACTAGGAAACAGTTGAAAGAAATACATTAAGATACATAAAGAAACAAATAACAAACATTCATTTGTTTGTTCATTCATAGATCTACAAAATATTTTATTTCAATAAATTTTATCATGTTTACATAATATGAAACAAGGTCATTCTAACTATATAAAAGGTACAGTCATTTATTATTTGGTTTCTTTCTCTTTTTTAGGAATTTAGCAATATGCCTTCTTCCCCTTAAGTTGTTATGGGCTTTGTATGTCTTGCTCCTAACCTAGTCATATGTCTATGCTGCTACAAGGGGGTGGAGAATCAGCTACAATAAGAAAGAAATGTCAAAATTCATATTTTCAATTATTATTACTACAAGAGCTTTATTCATAAAAACAGTAGTAGAGTTTTCTTTATCTACTTCAGTAGTGGAGGGAGGTGGAGTACCTTCAAAAGTGGCCATATGTTCCTCCTCTTGTATGGCCTCATCTTGTACATGCTTTGGTGTAGAAACAAAAAAGGAAATAAGTAATACACCATTTTCATTTAAACATTTTTAATTCTAATCAATACTAAAAAAAATTATAACATGCGAAAAATCTGCAATACTGAGTTGAACATCAATTTCAAGAGGAACTCCACCATCACTAGGATCATGTGTTCCATTATTAATTAGGACATTTGTACTTACATTGTTTATCTGCTTTTTGCAATCAAGCACATTACTTTATTGGCAAAAATAATAACCAATAGATTGTATAAGTAATCATTTATAAGTGCTCTCCGTTTATTTTACTTACCTGTGTGTCAAGTTCGGTGTAAGAAGGTTGTGTAAACTCCAAGCTTATCCTAAATTCACCATGGCTTGATAGTTGTGCTTGTAAGCAAGATCAAGGTTTTACTCCATGGAAACCTCTTTAAATTATGACCCCTACAATTTTTCATGAGAACATGAGTTTCTCTTCTTCTCTGATTTTAAATTAAAATCGTTAGATGAAAAAACAAATTGTACGTACAATTTTTGTGGTTGGTTTTGAGTAACAACCTGGGCCAAGATGATGCTTCCCTTATTTAGCTATTCTAGACTTTGAGGCTTTGGATATATCTAGGATCCTATATTGAAAATATTGAAAAAATTAATTACATGTTGCAATGATTATAAAGCATCACAATTACATTATTAAAAGTATCTCATACCTTCCTGGTCTGGGTGGTGTCTTCCCTTCTTTTCAAAATGCCTTCTTAATTACAAATGCGATGAGGGCTTTCCACTCCCTCTAGCGTATATTTTAAATCTAAACCTACCTTCGAGGTAACTCCAGTTTGGTTGAAGATACCCTCAAAAAAAAGATAGCCATCTTGTTTATAAGTTCATCCTTCAACTTGAAACTTTGGGATTTCTAGTTTCTGCGAATTGTGGACCTAATAATTTCCAAGGTTAGTTCATACATGCACTTAGAGAATACATCATTTCCTACAAAATGATATTATCATTAGTTTCAAATAATCACAAACTATACGTAAATCTAAATTAAAGCATACTTAATATTTAAAACACTTCTTATATAGCTAGAAAATTCTCTAATTTCATGGGGACATGGTCATTATCTACCAAAAATGTAACCAATGGTGTTCTCGTGCTAGTAACCTGAGAATATCCAAGAAATCTAGCTCCAAAATGTGTGATGGGATCACTCTATGTATCCAAAGCATCATGTGCAGATCCCTACATATGTTTTTCAATGGGTGTAGATCCAGGCATGTGTTATTCAAGGGGTGTACCAGTCTCAGTGAATGGTGTGTCATTCATAGGTAGAGCAACAACGTTGCTACTGTAATGCCTCCACTCACATTTACAATCCCTCTAGGGGTAAACATGAGATGAGTGTCACTATGACATGACCTAACCTCCAAGTTCCAATTATGGATGTGAGTTCGACTAACTAACAACCTACAACCATCCCCTAGGGACTGTAGACCATTCAAAATCCTACAAACAACTCCATGTGATCAATCCTTGAACAAGAACTCTTTTTCACAAGAGAAACTCCCAAGCTGCACCCATAACATTGCATGCATGCATAAGCTTGGTTGCCAATGGCTATCACCCAAAATCCTCAATTGAGAGCATGTATTTGCACAATCTATGCCATTTTTTAGGCTAGCCTCCATACCACTTCCTAGAACAACCTATAACTTTCCATAATCATGGTAACGATGATAACCATGCTAAACAATCAAAAAATTGAATAGGATCTTGACCAATACCTGCCTAATGCAAGATAAACATTTCGTCAAACAGCTGACGAACATATAAGGTACGGGTTATGAATGCATATATGATCATAAACTTCTAAACTTCATAAGAGAATCACCAAGAAGTTTGATGCCCTCTCAAAACTTAATTACCACTCAAACGAGAAAATTATCGATTACCCATTTTTTGAGGTAGCAAAAAAATTACCTGATTTTGTCAAGTGGTTATTCATAATACACCTTTTTTTTGGAGCATATTTTTGACACTTTAAATTTTCTTAGGTACCAAGTATGAACATTTTTTTTTAATGTTAGTGATTTTCATGCTGATTTTGAAAAGTGTTGATGCAGTATGAACACATTTTTTAGAGGGTTTATTTTTGACACTTTAAATTCTTTTATGTATCAAGTATGAACATTTTTTTAAAAATGTTAGTGATTTTCATTTGATTTTGAAATGTGTTGATGCAACATAAACCATTTTTGTTTAAAGGGCTTATTTTTTACACTTTAAAGTTTCTAATCTATTAAGTGTGGATATTTTTTTTAAATGTTGGTGATTTTCATGTTATAATAAAAAAAAAAAACACGATAAAAAGAAATTAAATACAAAAAAGATAAAAACATAAACATGTAAAATAAAAAAATAACTTGTAAAAAAAAAAAATTTTAAACAGAAATATAAAATATAATAGAAAAGGAAAATATTTTCCAAAAACATATAATTTAAGGAAAAAATAAGATTTAAAAAAAGAAACATCAATTTTTTTTTTTTTTTTAAGGTTAATCAAATTAAAAAATAAAAGAAAAAAAAATTTCGTGAATGCAATTGAATTTAAAAAAAAAAAAAATGAAAAAAAAAAAAAAATGCACCATTTTTTTTGCCTTTTTTTTAGTGTTTTCTTTTTTTAAATTAACTTGTTATTTTCAATTAAAAAAAAAATCCTCCTAAATTATGTTTTTTTGAAAATTTTGCCCATGTTAATTTAGATTTCTTTTTTTTTACATTTATTTTTTTTTTTTAATATTTTAAATATATTTTTATTTTATAATATCACTTTTTTTTGTGATGTCCTTTAAAAAATATGCATGTTTTTATTACTTGTTATTATTTTCACAAAAGAATTGTTGTGTTTTTTATTGTTTTATTTTTTTTTTCAATATTTGAATTTTTGTTTTTCTCTTGCATTTTTCATTTTTATTTATTCATTATTTTGGTATTTATTTATTAAATATATTTTTGTAGGGTTCGTGGAAATGCTCGTCTAACAACCCGATCACATTATGTGCAATTTGATAGTTGATTTTAAATATTTTGTTATAATGAATGAAGTTTGCCCCCACATTGTGTCAATTTCATGGTTGGTCTTTAAGTTTTCATCACAATGGGTCGAGTTCACCTACACTACGTGTCAATTTGATGGTTGATTTTGAAATTTTTGTTGCAATGTATCAAGTTGCCTGAGGCTAATATTTTGAAATCGCTATATATTTAGCATTTAAAAAAGAAATTACTCTTGATTTAACAACTATTTCATTCAAGCATTCATTTTTAAGTTTTTTTAGTCATAAAATTTTTCCATAATGTAATGCTTGAAATATTTTGAAAAATTAAAATCTCTTGTAGTCATAACATTGGGTTTTAATTCCATGGTTGAAAAATTCTCAAGATTGTTTTTCTAAGTCATGATATTTTATCTTTAATGTTATGGTTGCAAACAATTATAAGTATTTTTTCTTTAGCAGCATGGGTGAAAATTATCAAAATTTTAAGGTTTTTCAAACATGAGACATTTTAAATTTAATGTCATGCATAAAAATCATTGGATTTTAAGGATTTTTAAAGACGTGATATTTCATCTTAATAGCATGCTTGAACATTGTTGGAAATTTAAAGTTTTTCAGAGTCATGATATTTTATTTTTAACGTTATTATTAAAAAATGTTGAAAATTTACATTCAAAAACAAGATGTTATTCCACCATTAACACTTTTCGTTTTCAGGGTGTTTTTTGAACAAAAAAAATTGGTTTTTACTGTTGTTTTTAAAAATTGTTGAAAATTTACCCCGAAAAAAATGTTATTCCAGCATCAACACTCTTTATTTTCAGCCTGTTTTTTCTTTTTTGGGGGGGTTTTTTGGCTAGTGTTCTCATTTTGAGGTAATAGTTCTCGTTTAATCCGTAACTTTGTTTCAAGTTAGTTTCAATAACACTTTTTATCCCATGAATTCATCGACCATCTAGTAAGTGATCAAATCATGAACAAGACCCATATCTAGAGCACATCTAAGACTGTGCATATAACCAAAATAGAAACTATGACAAATTAGACATAAGATCACCACAATAACTTGTACAAGTGCTCATAGATCATGTTGTACCTTTGAGATAGTGGTAGGTTAGCTACCAATGCCAGAGCATCTAAAATAATTGTTTTAGGGGGTTTTGGTTTTAATATTTGGAAGACCAGCGAATGAAGGCAGTTGTAGAATTGATGTAATTAATCCTTTGGATAATATTAATATCTTAGCATAGGGCTGCTATAACACTTTACATAGTGATATAGATCAAAATAGTGGTGAGTAGAGGACAACAAAAGATATGATTATCACAGTTTCCAGACTGTAAAACAGAACAATCATAAGTAGGAAAACCCTCTAAAGTACATTCCAAAGGTTCAAGGTGGTATACTTAAGCTTACACAGGATGTTGATGATTTATTGATTAGAGGGGATTAGCTAAACAGACAATTAATTAATCCATTCTCTTAATAGTTGATCACTTTAGGAGCTTATAGGAATCAATTGAGACACAAATTGTTCCTACCTAAATATCTCTATAAATCATAAGCATATCAAGAAAGAAATAATGATTGAAAACTGGCAAGACTTACAAGATAACACAAAACTATGTAAAACTAGATTCATAATCCTCTGCTTTGTATTAAGGTTCCAAAAAAACTGAGTACACCAAGTGTCTGCAAAAGCTTCCTTCAAAGGTGACTTCCAGGTTCAAAGTAGAATTAACAGTCAAGACTTTACAAGCAATGAACTATGAATCTTGTACTTTAAATTTGTAACATATCTAGAAGAGAGTTATTTATACAATAATAAAACTAAGAAATATCCTAAAACTGTTTAAGATTTATTCTAGGAAAGGAAAAGATCTTCATACAAGAAGATAGGGGCAGCTATTCAGCTACTTCTTGTTATCCCATTTTATTCAGGTTGTGCTGGCTTTGTTTGTCTGATATTTTTCCCTTTATGTTGATCAATTGTTTGTATCTTTTACTCTAGTCAATTCCTTTATTTAATCTTTATCTGATACTCTTTAAACTTTGTTTAATATGTTTTCACCCTACTGAGTAACCTTTACTGAGATCCTTCTATCTTTACTCTGGATTTCAGGTTTTTACTATGCTTTTCAACAGTAAATTGCTTTGGATTTTAGGTTACAGACTGAAGCGATTTGATATGGTATTCATATTTGTCTTCCAACTGTATGGAGGCTTTTTTTTAATAAGTGTGGAACTGAAGTTTTCACCTGCAAAACACATAAATCATGAGGAAAAACGAGGTCACATAGATGGACATCAATGGACTTTTGAGCTCGAAAGGCTATTGGAAGGTAAAATAAGGTTTTATATGGTCACAGAGGCTTATGGAGGGTTCGCTGTGTAAAACGGGTGAAACAAAGACAAATGGTCATTTTGGCGTTTAAATGAGAAAAACAAATTTCCATTTAAAATACGGTGCAAAATGAACAATGACCGTTTTATCATTTTGCAGAAGGCAGTTTTCATTGCACCTCTTATGAAGCATGGGCATTTTTGGGAAGGGGTCACCCGAAATGATCCGAGCTTGATAAGTAGCAAGGGAGGATGGTGAAATACCACTTTTCTGGTGGGTAATGCCCGTACAAAGAGCTAACCCGAAATCGCTGAGGACCGTTGGATCTGAAGTCTTTAGATCATATGGAGGTGAAGTGAAGAAGGAGTACAGAGGGCACGAATGATTAAAAATGGTGAAAATGGTTGTATTATGGCTTAAAACCTAGATTAGCAGTGTTTTTATGGTCAAACAAAGGTTGAGTTATTTCTTTTTTTAAATCATAAAAAATGTTTTAACAAAGAAATTCTTTGCAAAACGTGCTATGGTAGATTCCAAAATGTATGAATTCGAATGGATAAAGGCATCGGGTCTGGGCTTATCACTTATCGCAATTGGAGCTAACAGAGGGAAGGCTCATCGCAAAGGGATGCGATAAGGGTCAGACACGACATGGCAATACAATATGATATATATTTGGTCGGGTCTGGATTCCCATCGCAATCGGAGATCGCAATTGGTGGAGGTTTATTGCTTTAGCAGGACTTGCGATAAAGGTAGATGCATATGGCAATGAGTTATAATATATATAAGATCAGGTCTAGGTCTATTGTAATCAGGGATCGCAATGGCAAAGGCTATTGTTATTAGTCGGGACTGTGATGAGGGCGGATGCGATATGGTATGGAATATGATTTATATCCGTGTCGGGTCCAGGCCCATCGCAATCACATTTTGCAATCATGGAGGGTTACTTATATGAAAGACTTGCGATCCCACCAATGCGATTTTTTATAAAATACATAGCTTCATAAAAAAACTAAGGGTTTCGAGTTATTTAATTAAAGCAGCTAATATATACGAGAAATGGAATTTTAGGGGTTTTAATACATTAAGTTAGTAGTAATATGGAATATGAGAAGAAAGGGAAAATGCACTAAGTTATGATGTTTTTATGTGTTATTGGCTTTTCACACACACACACGCACACACACACACACACACATATATTAATACTTAGGCTAAATGAGTTTTTGTGGGTTTCTAAGTAAAAGGAAAGTTAACATGGGGTTTTTACTTTTCTTAGGTAAAAAGGATTTTTACCTTAAGAAAAGGGGTTTTTATGGAAAATGAATGGATATGAATGTATGAAGGTGTGAAAGGGTAGTTAGTGAATATATGGGTGAATGGGGATGAATGGGAAGTTAATTAATTGATTTTATAAACGTTCATTTTCTTTGTGTAATTTGATCATGGACACAAAAAACATGATAAATGTACATTTTGTCCAATCAGTAAGCAAACTCCTGCAACCTTGTCCTACTTTATACCCTTTGCTTATCCTATCATTTTTCTTCACTTAATGGGCGCATTTAAGTTAGTAAACCCTTTTCCCTTATTTTATTTTACAAACAAACTACCTAAATACACCCTTATAACCTCCAAGGGCTCAGATTAAACTGACGAGCACCTTATTATTCTCTACCTAACTATTGATCTACCAATGTTAAACAGTTTGGCCAGATATTTATTCTCTATCTATAACATCAAATTTAAAGCATGAAGTAGTCAAGATTAAACTATTTGACTGTCATGGGTTGTGGCATTTAAAACAAGTTGAACACAGCCATTATTTTATAGAAACAAAGTATGGCATTTAGACTTGCTCACTTTCAGAGTTTATTTGTTTTCTTTTCTTTCTAACCTAACATTTTCTTTTGTCTTCATTTTTTAGGACATCTAACCTAACATTTTCTTTGGTATGGACATCATCATCAAGATATTTTTTAAACTAACATTTTATTTACTATTGTTGTGTCCATATCCTAACTTAGCATTTTATCAAATATTGTATCTTATCAAAAACCAAAAATGCTACAACATTGGATCCATCTGGGGACTGATTTCCCTGTAGAATGCAGAGAACCTGTGGATTCATGTGCCTTCTCCTCGGGCTATGGAGTCCTTGTTGTAAGAAAATCACATTGACATCTTTGGAAAGGAAAATAAAACCATAGTATTTACAATGAAAACTATTTCAACTTCTTAGCACTGAATGTAATGTTTGAGAAACCTTCCATTTACAGGATAAGTGGAATATATCCCCTCAATATTCTGTAGCACAAAAGTGTTATTACCCTTTACTTCAGCAATTGCTAAAGGTCCAAACCATAGATTGTCAAATTTGCCATGCTTTCCTTTCTCTTCTCTCCTAGCATCCCATCTTAGAGCTAGATCACCTTCCTTAAAGTCCCTTTCCCTGGCCCTTCTATTAAATAGGGTCTTCATATTATTCTAATATTTCTGCAATTTGTATTGAACTTCATCTCTATTCTCATTAAGTTCAATAATCTAATTTATTCTTCTTGAAAAAACATCAAGTTCATCAGTTGAATCCTGCAGGAATTTTAAAACGAGGAAGGCCAAATTGGTAGGGAAAATTGTACCTTTCCCATAGACTAACTAAAATGGAGGTTTTCCAGTTGACCTCTTTGGAGTAATTATGTTTGCCCATACTACATAAATCAAATGTGAATCCCAGCTCTTGTTATGATCAACTAGAGTCTTTTTTATTACCGTTACCAGGCTTGTGTTTGATGATTCTGCAAGCCCATTACCTTGAGGGTAGTATGGACTTAAATGATGTAACAAAATCTGAAATTTATGGAAAAAGTTATTCAATTTAGCACTAGAAAAAGCTATTTCATTATCAATTACAATTTGAATTGGGCAACCAAATATAGATAAAATATTCTCCTCAATAAACTTAATTATTACTACATCTGTAGCATTTCTAATGGAATTGCTTCCACCCATTTAGTAAAGTAATTTTTTGCAGTAAAAGGTGCAATCTATGTTGATTACTTGAAGTGGGGTGAATCTCTCCAACAAAATCTAATCCCCATTGAGAAAAAGGTGTTGAAGTTATTGATGAAACAAGTGGAAGAGCTACTAATCTTTGTTTAACAGCAAACATTTAACAAGGAACACAGCATTTGACCTTTGCCCCTACTTGCAAGAACAATGTAGGCCAATAAAATCCTCCGCTCACAATCTTGTATGTTGTTGCTCTCCAAGCATAGTGCCCCCCACAAAATCCTGTATGAAATTGATCAATGATTCCTTCAGTTTCTGATTATGTTAGACATAATAACAAAATATTCAGTGGATCTTTCCAGTATAAATTTGCATTTATAACACAGTACTTGACTGATTTTAACTTGAGGGTTTTACACTGAGTTTTTGAGAATGATGCTGGACACTCAAAATGGATCACAAAATTTACAATATCTTGATACCAGTTTGACAACAAGAATTTTTCATCAATGTGTATAGGATTGATTTGCTATAAAGGTGGAGGTTCTTATGGATTCTCCCCTTTTGTCTTCTCCCCTTTTGCAAGGATAGAAGGTTCTTGTGTATTCTTCCCTTTAGGATGAAGGGAAGGTTCTTGAGGATTCTTCCCTTTTGCAAGGACAAAAGATTCTTGTGTATTATTCCCTTGTATTTCTAAAACAAAATTGATTCCAAGTACTTTCCAATTGGATTTAGCTAGAAGCTTAGCTAATCCTTGACCTTTTACTAGCTTGGTAGTCTTGATAGTTAGACCAAACTCCAGAAATTGAGTGATCCATCTACCTCTTTTCCCATCAGTGTTTGGTTGGGTTAAGACAATTTTTACATCACTATTAGAGACATAAGCAGTAATAGGTGAATGTAAGACATACATTCTAAATGATTTCAGGGCTTGAATGAGGGCACACGCTTGCTTCTCAATGATGTCATTCTTAAGCTTAGCATCTCTCATAACCTTGCTGAAAAAGGCTATGGGTTGGTCATGGGAATCTTCATTTTTCTGTAAAAGAACAGCAGCAAGGGTTTTTTCAAAGGAAAAATAGAAAATACTAAATGGCTTAGTATAATTAGGGTTGGCTAAGGTGGGAGCTTCAGAGATAGCCATTTTTATTCTTTCAAAATGCATGCTAGAAGAGGGAGTCCATTTGACATCATGCTCCTTTCAGAGCATGCCAGCTATATCTTTCACCATCCCTGCATACTTGGGAATGAATCTACTTAGAAAATTAATCTTGCCTAGAAAGGCTTGAATCTCCTTTCTGTTTCTAGGCAAGGTTAATGTTTCAATGGCAGATACTCTTTTGGGATCAATTACTACTCCCTCCTTTGAAATTATATGGCCTAGTAGTTTTCTTTCTTTGACAACAAATAAGGACTTCTTAGGGTTCAATGATATTCCAAATTTTCTACACCTATCAAAAACCTTCATCAAGTGCTTTAAATGTTTCTGATTATATTTAGAAAAAAAAGTTATGCCATCAAGATAAATAACCATAAATTTATTTACCTAACCGATAAATGTGATGTCCATAACTCTCTGAAACGTTGCTCCAGCATTGGTTAAACCAAATGGCATCCTAGCATACATGAATGTACCCTAGGGTGTAGTAAAGGTTATCTTCTCTATGTTTGTTGTATCAACATTTACCTGATTATAACCTGAAAAATTGTTATGAAACCAACTCACAAAAAGATAGAAAATATAGATCAATGCCTTAGAATTCAGCCTCTTGGAGGGGGAAACCTCCTTTATATTACACAAATGAATGATTCTTTGATGATTCAATTCAAAAAATCTCCTTTCTATATAGGTGTCTAAGGAATCACAATATAACCCAGCCGACTTAACAATAATAATATAAAGGCACAAAAATAACAATAGAGAGATTCTATGGGGCACAATAAGAACAATATGGGGACAATAGGGGCACAACAATATTAATAAGGGAATACAACTACAATAGTAATGGGGTAATCACTGGTATTATAGGGACCTAACATGCCCCTCTCCTTCAAAAAAAGTGTTGTCCTCAACGCTTGAGTAGTTTTGGATGCTTCTGCATAAAATTCTCATCTTCCCATGTGGAATCTTTAGCGGATAAGTTCTTCCACTTGATGAGATATTCCGAAATTGATCTATTTTGTAGTTGTCGAGTTCTTGTTTCTGTGACTGCTTCCAATTCCAATATAATTTTTCCTTCCTTGTCAAGTTCTAGTAATATTGTTTGAATTGGGAGCTTGTTTCTTATAACCTTCTTTAAACATGAAACATAGAAAACTGGGCCCACTCGAGAAGCAGCAGGAAGCTCCAATTTGTATGCCATAGTACCAATCTTTTTCAACACCTTGTACAAGCCATAATACTTTGGTGATAATTTATTATCTTTCTTAGCTTGCTTTAGGGACATTTGTTTATATGGTTGTAGCCATAGTAATACCCAATCACCTACATCAAAACTTCTTTTGTTGTGATGTTGATTTGCCTATTGTTTCATTCTATTCTGCACCAACAAGAGGTTATCCTTTAAGAGTTGGAGGACTTGTTTTTTATGCTCGATGTGATGTTCCACTGCTTGAACCTTAGAATTTTCTCTTAAATATGATGTGATGGATGGTGGCTAATATCCATAAAGTGCCAATAAATGAGGTCATATTTGTTGTTGTATGGAAAGAAGTTGTTATACCACTACCAGCCAGAGGCAACATTGACCATTGTTTTGTTTATCATATACAAGCAGTGAAGATTCCTTCCAAACATTTGTTTACTATCTTAGTTTCCCATCAGATAGGATGATAATATGAGCTATGAGCTAAATTGAGTACAAAGACAAAAAAAATAATTCTATCCAAAATTTCAATGAATGGGATCTCTGTCACTTACAATAATCTGGGTTTCCATGTAGCTTTTGAATTGTTTCCATAAATGCAGTAGAAACTGTACTGGCTTTAAATGGATGTGATAAAGCACAAAATTGTGCATACTTGGTAAGTCTGTCAACTACCACCATGATGACACTCTTTCCCTCAGACTTGGGTAAATCTGTGAAAAAATCCATTTAAACCTCCTCCCAACGTTGGCTTGGAATGGATAAAGGTTGTAATAGACCCGGGGTCTTAATTTTTCCAACTTTATTTTGTTGGCAAACCAAACATTCTGCCACAAACTTTTGAATATCCGCTTTAAAGCCATCCCAAAAAAATTCCTTCTTAACCTTGTGGTAAGTTTTAAAAAAAACTAAGTTCCCTCCTAAGGGAGAAGTGTGCAATTCCATAAGAATCTTTTGTTTGAGTTGGGAATTCTTATAGAGGTATAAGCGATATTTGTACCATAACGAATCATTTTTCCAGCTAAATGTATCAGATGTACTGGAATCTTCTTCTAACTTTTGAATAAGTGCCCACACTTCTTCATCATTCTTCTATTCATGCCTTTCTTCGTTTATCCAATCTGGTTGGATACTAGAAATGGCGCATAACAATGCTTCCACATCCTCATCCTTTCTTGAGAGTGCATCTGCCACCACATTTTGCTTCCCTTTTTCGTAGATGATTTCAAAGTCATAACCCAACATCTTTGTGACCCACTTTGGCTGCTCTTCAGAGGATAACATTTGTTTTAAAAGGTATTTAAGGCTATCATGATTTGTTTTTACCTTGAAGTGTCTTCCCTTTAGGTAGGGTAGCCATTTGTTAAGTGCATGTAGTATTACCAACATTTCCTTCTCATAAATAGCTTTGTGTAAAAACATTACCTTGATTGGACGAATTTCAAAAGAAGTGGGTCTTTCATCTTGCATTAAAACAACACCAATCCCATTTCTTGAAGCATCACATTCGACAATAAATGTTTTTGTGAAGTCTAGTGTAGCTAAGACCGGCGCTTGGCATATTGCCTCTTTAATATGTTCAAAGGCCTTTGTTGCTTCTAAATTCCATCAAAATGCATATTTCTTCAATAATGTTATTAGAGGTGCTACTATTCTCCCATAATTCTTAACGATATTGCGATAATATCCTATCAACCCGAGAAATCCTCATAGATGCTTTATGGATGTGCAGATTTTCCATTCCTTAATGGCTTTAATTTTGCTAGGGTCTACCTTAACTCCTTCATGAGATACAATATGACCCAAATATTCCACCTCTTGTACTCCAAAGAAACATTTGGATCCTTTTGCATATAATTGTTTCTCCTCCAATAGTTGTACACCTTGTCAACATGTTCAACATGATCCTTCCAAGACTTGTTGTAGATTAGTATATCATCAAAAAATACTAACACAAATTTTCTAAGGAAGGGTTTGAAAGTGGAATTCATCAAACCTTGAAATGTAGAAAGTGCATTGGTAAGGCCAAAAGGCACGACCAAAAATTCATAATGACCCTCATGAGTTCTATATTCTATTTTCAGAATGTCTTCAATCTTCATTCTGATTTGATGATATCCTGAACGAAGATCCAACTTGGTGAAGTAAATTAATCCATGCAATGCATCCAGTAATTCATCAATGACAGGAATGGGAAACTTATCTTTAATAGTGAACTTGTTGAGCTCCTTATAATCCAAACACATGTGCCATGATCCATCCTTCTTGTCCACCAATACTCCTGGAGCAAAGAAAAAACTTTGACTAGGTTGAATTATACCAGCCTCTAGCATTTCTACAACCATACGTTTAATTTCACTCTTTTGGGAATAGGGTTATCTGTACAGCCTGATGTTTCGAGGAACACTTCTTGGAATTAGATGAATAGCATGATCATGATCACGAATAGGTGGGAGACCTTTGGGAGTCTCAAATACCTTAGAATGATTGTCCAAGACTTTTTGGAGATCTGGAGAAATAGATGATTTCGATGTGGAAACATCTAGCGAAGATAATTGTGCAATTACACCTCTCTGTTGCTTTTTTAGAAGCTTTGTCATACTGTTAGAGTTGATTATATTTCCCGGTTTCCTTGCAATACCTGTTAATTCGACATCCTTTCCTTCCGTAGAAAATTTCATGAAGAGTTCTCTAAAATTAAAAGCTATTGTACCCAAGGATTGTAGCCATTGGACTCCTAGTACAACATCAACACCTCCCATTGGAATGGAAAGCATTGGGCTAGCCAATACATATTCTTCCATGTATAGCTTGATATTATGGCACTTTCGAGAGCAATTTATTGTTCCTCCATTTGCAACCATCACTTGACACTCTGGTGCTCGATATAGGAAGCAATTAAATTATTTTGCTATCTTACAATGAATAAAATTGTGGGTACTTCCTAAATCAATCAACACTATTACCTTTTTCTTCCTGATTTTTCCTTCTATCTTGATGGTTTGAGGAGTGGTAATTCCAGATAATGCTTTACAAGATATGGTATGATTCAATTCTTCTTTATCTAGGCTTTGTTGCTGGAGTATATTCTCCTCTTTTGACCTTTCTTTCTCTTCTTCTTCTTCCTCTTCACAATCTATGTAGAATAATTTCTTCTCAGCACACTTATGAATTTTAGTGTATTTTCTACCACAACTGTAACAAAGCCCTTTTGATCTTTTTTCTTCAAATTGTTGTGGTGTCAACCTTATAGGTTTTCAAAGACTAGGGGCAAAAACACTTCCATCTTTATAGTTGTGACTGGTATGTTTCCGGGTTTCCATAATTTTCCTTTCCATTTTTCTTGCTAACCTGAATGCCTTCTCTAATGAATTAGGTTCCCAAAGACGAACATCATGTTGGATATTATCCTTTAAAGTCCCTATGAACACATCAATCCTATGCTCCTTTGGAATATTTTTTACCCTTATTTTCAATTTTTGGAACTCCTCAATGTGCTCCATTATTGAACCCTTTTGTTTGAGACTTATCAATTAGCTAAAAAAAAGTGTTGCCTTTTATATCCTCATAATGTGCTGTCAATTCTTCCATAAAAATTGCTGAAGTGATAATTTGTTTACAGGAGCAAAGCCATTGATACCATACAAATTGATTTGGTTCCAAATATAAATTTGCAATACGTACCTTTTGTGTGTTTTAGACATTATTGAGATTGAAAAATTGTTCCATCTGTAATATCCATGTTGCAGAATCCTTGCAATCAAACTTCCTCATATCGATTTTTGGAATATGGTGGGTATTTGATCCAACACTAGAGTCTTTGAGATCATGATTAACATTTCTTTTGTTCTCATCATGAGTTTCCTTTAGTACCCTTTCACCATTAGTAAGCATTTCTTGTAGAAACTTTGTCAAATTTGTCTTCAAATCTTCCATGCCTGTGTCCAAATCTGTCTTCAAATCATCCATCTTAGCTTCCATGTTATCCATATTAGCTTCTACGCCTTTCTTTAAAAAATCCATCTTAGCTTCTATGCCTTTCTTTAAATCATCCATCTTAGCTTCTACATCTTTCTTCTAACCATCCATCTTAGATTTTGTTACTTTTTGTGTAAGTGACACTTGTTGCACTTGGTCTCATAATTTTGATATATCGTGTTGCATTTCTTCCTCTTCTTCATGAGTCATGCTAGAGCTTTGAGGTTGCTTACTAAGTGTTTGCATTTTCTTTCCTTGGGGCATCGATTATCGATAATAATGCTTTACTATGCCCTTTGAATTCATTCAAACTAATTTTTCAAACCAAGCTTATGCAAAAATTTTAAAAAAAGGTACACGCCATTTTTCACTTTGTAGGAGCTTGATATTGAATCTAATGTATCTTTGCAATTTCAGATCATCTAGTTCTAAAATTGCATCCTCCAATAGCCCTCTTTGTCCTCTTTCTAATGCCACTAGTCTAATCCAAATTGGATTCTCCAACGAAAAGTTATGCCAAATCTCCCACAGTGATATGATTATAGACAAGTTCAGTAGAGCGAACTTGTACGACATGCCATGTATCACTATTTCGACCTTTGGCTATGAAAAATATATACAAGAAACCAAAATCTATCCTCTTTTTGTACCTTCTTACGAAATTTCAATATGATGCTCAGAGAGAAAGTTATGACGATTTTTCCCAGGTCACCTATTTGGAATGTAATTCAGGAGTCTATAAAAATACCAAGTTCCTCAGATCATATCTCCGCAAAAATAGCGCGAAAAGCTCTGAACTTTAGACCTGAGGTTTAGTGTGAATTTGTCTCAAATGGGTTTTTTCACTTCTGAAACATCGCAGAAAAAATTAATAGCGAAAATGCCACGATGACTTATTTGTAGCAGCGAAAACCTAAAATCCAAAGCTCTGATACCAAATGTTATGAAACCAGCTCACAAAAAGATAGAAAATATAGATGAACAACTTAGAATTTAGCATCTTCGAGGGGGAAACCTCCTTTACATTACACAAATGAATCATTCTTTGATAATTCAATTGAAAAAACCTCCTTTCTATATATAGGAGTCTAAGGAGTCATAATATAACCTAGTTGACCTAACAATAATAATATAAAGGCACAAAAATAACAATAGAGGGATTCTATGGGGCACAGTAATAACAATATAGGGACAATAGGGGCACAACAATATTAATAAGGGATACAACCACAATAGTAATGGGGTAATGATTAGTATTATAGGGACCTAACAAAAACCATCAAGCATAGAAAGTTTTTGTGCTCCTGAAACCATTTGAAGTAACTGATCCATTTTGGGCAAAGGATAATTATATTTTAATAATGCCTTATTCAGATTTCTAAAATCCACACAGAGTCTTATTTCTCCATTTTTTTTCTAACAAGAACTAGATTTGCAACTCAATTAGAATATCTAAGAGGGAGGATGATTTGTGCATCTAGAATTTTCTTAATCTCCCTTTCTAAAGTTGGTAGAAGGGCAAGATTTATCCTTCTAAGCTTTTTTTGATAAGGTTTTGCTTCTGGTTTCAAAGGAATCTTATGTTGTATTAACGAAGTATCATATGTCTTTAAATCAACATAAGCCCAAGCAAAAGCATCCTTATAATTTTGCAGTAACTTAAGATATTGAGCTTTGATCTCAGGATCTAGAGATGTGCATATTTTGATTTTTTTATATCTTCATTTGTTCCAATGTTAATCTCTTCTATGTCATCTTCTGAAGAAATGGACAACAGGTTTTAGAAAACATCATTTTGATCAAATAAATTTTCTAAAGGAATGAGTCCTTTTGGAATAAAATTATTTGATAATTAGATAATGTCATGATTAGAAATTTCGCTTTTAAAATATGAAGTATCATTTCTGTCTGCATTTTCATTTATTTTAGTTCTATCATCATCAATTTGTAGAAATGGAAAATCATCTATTACCTGCAGAAATGATTTCAATTGTTCATCATCTTTGAATATTTTCCAACATTTCAATTTATCTGGGATAAATGGCCTATATTTGACTTGTATCTGATAGAGTACATCAGTATGATCAGGAATTTTAAAAGTTCTAGCAGAGACATCTAAGGCATCTGTGTGAATATTCTGATCTCTAGGAATATGAGTCAAATCAAAAGCATCAAAAAGGTTTTCAACTGAATCCCATAATTCATTTCAGTAGGAGCTAAGCCTAGGTTGCTTGGTTTGGCAAGCATTTTTTACTTGCTTAACAACAAGTTCAGAATCGATAAACACACTTAAGTTTTGGACTTTTAAGCTTTTGGCTAATTGCAATCCTAAAATGAAAGCTTCATATTCAGCCACATTATATGTAACTTCGAAGTCTAATTTACATGGTTGGGTTATATTTTATTTTTCAGGTGAAATTAAAACTACTCTAGCTCCCAGCCCATATTTCATGTAAGATCAATCAAAGAACAGTTTCCAAATATCAATTTGGTTTGGTTCAGGACTTTCAACTACCTCTTCAATTTCGAATTGAGATTTATATTGGCTTGAAGTGAGCTGAAAATAGCCAAAGTCTTGATCTATTGCCTAAATTAGATGATTTCTTGGCTGGTCAATCTTACAAACGGTATGTGCAAATCTTACCTCTCTATATAATCTTAATTTCTCTCCTCCAAAAACAGGAATAGTAGCATATGACATATCCATCTATAGCGTTCCCCCTAGTTTGGCACAACATGACCTAGAAAGGAGCATTCCAAACTTGGGAGGGATATCTATGACAACAATATCAAGTACTACACTTTTTACTAGAATTTGGGCAAGAGTAACCACTAGATCCTTGATCAATCCTAAATAGGGGAATTGGGACCTTTGGAGGTCTCCCAAGACTAGGCCTAGGTCTAAGATAATACCTCTTATTTAAATCCACAATTAAAAATTTAGAGAAAGCATGATATTTAGAGACCTGTGCATCTTACTGATCTTCTTGAACCTGATTCTATTATGAGAGAGGAATGATGGTTGTTTGATTGGAAGAATAAGAATCCATACTATTAATATCTTCAGTAATTGTCATAGCATTATCATCAAGTTGTTGGTCATCTATCAATAGAGGAGTAGGAACCTGTTGATCATTCGTAGGTCTCTGAAGAATTTGTAGTGGTTGGTTTCTTTTATATTGGCCTTGATTTTGGTTTTGGGGCCTAGTAACTATTTGTTGTAATGTCCTAGGCTGGGTCTCAATCTTTGAAATCCTATTTGATAGGTTTTTAAGAAGACATTTTATTTCATCTATTTGTGAGTCTTCTGATTTAGTCTCAGTGGAACTAGAGGCTTCCTGAACAAATTTGAGTTTCCTTTAGGCATTTTCTTCCTTAAGTTTCAAAGATGTTGAGGCTACCTTATTTGCTTCAAATTCTATAGTGTTTTTTGCATATCTTCAAGATTTCTTGAAGTTCTCTCTCATAGCATAACAGAAAAGTCATCATCAAAAGCTTTAGAAAATTTGGACTTAGCTGTTGCTACTGGAGGCTTACAATCACCAGGCATTTTATGATAGAGTTTATTGAATCTTTTGATAAAATCTGATATTGGTTCACCAAAGTTCCTTTTAAGCTCTTCAAATTTTGTGGGGAAGTAAAGAGGATCCTTTTTCACACCCCATTTATTTTTAAATATGTTTGTAAGCTCTTCCCAATTTGTAATGGTATCTGTTGGTAACTGTCTAAAGCAAATCCTCACATTTCCTTCAAGTGACTGTACAAACAATCTCATATAAACATTTTCTTGTTCAATATTCATGTTATCTCCAAAGTGTATGAAAGCTTCAAGATGGTCTTCAACTAAGGGACCAGTTTCTCCATTGTACTTGGGAAGGTATTTTAAGTATCCAACTAGGAATGCATCAAGGTTATCAGGTAAGACTAAGGTAGCATATCTAGCCTGTACAATTAGGTCAGAAAGCCATGACAGCAGCTGGTGTATGAGGTGCTTGAGGTATATGAGATGCTTGAGGTGTATGAGGTTTTCCAAGTTGAGTATGAGGTGTTTGTGTGGATGTAGAGGATGAAGAAGAAGAAGTAGAAGAAGAAGATGTTGATGTAGGGGTTGATAAACTAGTTGGAGGTGAAGGAGAAGGAGATCTCCTGAAAGACTTCAAAGGAGTCTTAAGAACTAGCTTTGGGACCTGTAAAGGAATACCTTCTTTTGTTTCAAATAGAGGAATGGTATATATAGAGAAAGTTTCCTCAGATTGTTTAGAAGAAGAAGCTTTAGGTTGGTCAAAAATGGAAGGAAATGGATAGGTGGTAAGGGATATGAAATATGTGGGTTTATATTCTAGTAGGTACACCCAACTCAGATTTAGTTTTAGGCGATCCTGGTGGTAGTGTGGGTATTAGATGAGATTATAATGAATAAATAATGTAGGCTGACTTAAAATCAACTCTTCTATTTAGAAGTTTAGCAACCCTAGGTGATAAATGGGAGTAATTAGGATCAGATGGGAGGGATCAAATGTTTCTACTTCTTCAAACTGTAGGACTGAAGAGAAAGAAGAAGATGATTGGTGGTGACCCTTTTAGAACTGGCTTTTCTCAGAAGCCTTTCAAGATCTAATAAAGGTTTAACTATGTCATCTTCTGAACGAGATCTACTATGTTTATAAGGTGCCAGCTTGGGAGTGTCGAGTCACCAAGGTGAATGATTTTAACCTTTCTAAACCTTTAATCACATTTAAAGGAAAAGATTAAATGAATATTGTTGTCCCAAGGGAAACTTTAATGAAATTTGAATCCCCGTCAATGGCGCCAGTTTGGTTTTGTACCTCTGAGATGATAGTAGGTTAGCTACCAACGCCAGAGCTTCTAAAATAATTATTTTGGGGGTTTTTGGTTACTTTTTGGAAGACCAGTGATTGAAGGCAGATGTAGAATTGAAGTAGTTAATCATTTGGATAATATTAATATCTCAGTGGAGGGTTGCTATGAGAATTTACACAACAATATAGATCAAAATAGTAGTGAGTAGAAGGCAACAAAAAATATGATTATCACAGTTTCCAGACTATAGAATAGAACAATCATAAGTAGGAAAACCTTCTAAACTATGTTCCAAAGGTTTGAGGTGGTAAACTTAAGCTTACACAAGATGATGATGATTTATTTATTAGAGGGGATTAGCTCAATAGATAGTTCATTAATCCATTCTCTTAATATTTGATCACTTCAGGATCTTATAGGAATCAATTGAGACACAAATTGTTCCTACCTAGATATCTCTATAATTCATAAGCATATGAAGAAAAAAAATAATGATTGAAAAGTGGAAAGACTTATAGGATAACACAAAACTGTGTAAAACCAAATTCAGAATCCTTTGCTTTGTATTAAGGTTCCATAAAAACTGAGTACATCAAGTGTCTACAAAAGCTTCCTTCAAAGGTGACTTCTAGGTTCAAAGTAGAATTAACATTCAAGACTTTACAAGCAATCAACTATGAATCTTGAACTCTGAATCTGTGACATCTTAAGAAGAGAGTTATTTATACAATAATAAAACTAAGAAATATCCTAAAATTGTTTAAGATTTCTTCTAGGAAAGGAAAAGATATTCATGCAAGAAGATAGGGGCAGCTATTCAACTGCTTCTTGCTGTCCCCTTTTATTCAGGTTGTGTTGGCTTTATTTGTCTAATATTTTTCCCTTTATGCTGATCGATTGTTTGTATCTTTTACTCTAGCTGATTCCTTCATTTAATGTTTATCTGATACTCTTTAAACTTTGTTTAATATGCTTTCACCCTACTGAGAAACCTTTACTAAGATCCTTTTATCTTTACTGTGGATTTCATATTTTTACTGTGTTTTTCAACACTAAATCACTTTGGATTTTATGTTACAGAGTGAAGCAATTTGATATGGTCTTCATATTTGTCTTCAAACTGTATGCAGGCTTTTTGTTTATAAGCCTGGAACTAAAGTTTTCACCTGCAAAACACATAAATCATTAAGAAAAACAAGGTGACAGAGACAAACATCAATGGCTTTTTGAGCTTGGAAGGCTATTGGAAGGAGTCCATAGCATATTGGAAGGTAAAATGATGGTTTATATCGTTGTAGAGGCTTATGGAGGCTTCGTTGTGTAAAACAGGTGAAACAAAGAAAAATGGTCATTTTGGCGTTTAAATGGGAAAAACAGTTTTCTTTTTAAAATACGTCGCGAAATGAATAGTGACCATTTTGTCATTTTGCAGAACACATTTTCATCGCACCGCTTACGAAGTGTGGGCCGTTTTGGGAAGGGGTGACCCAAAATGATCTAAGCTTGACATGTAGCAAGGGAGGACAGTGAAATACCATTTTTTGGGTGGGTAATGCCCGTACAGAGAGCTAACTCGAAATCACTGAGGACCATTGGATCTAGAGGCTTTAGATCGGACAGAGGTGAAGTAAAGAAGGAGTATGGAGGGTACGAATGATTAAAAATGGTGAAAATGGTTGTATTATGACTTAAAACCCAAATTAATAGTGTTTTATTGTTAAACAAAGGTTTAGTTATTTCTTTGTTTAAATCATAAAAAATGTTTTAATAAAGAAATTCTTTGCAAAATGCATTATGGCATATTTGAAAATGTATGAATTTGGGTGTATAAAGGCATGGGTTTTGAGCTTATCACTTATCACAATCGGAGCTAAGCGAGGGAATGCCCATTGCAAAGGGATGTGATAGGGGTTGGATGTGACATGGCAATAAAATATGATATGTATTTGGTTGGGTCTGTATTCCCATCGCAATGGGAGATCACAATTGGTGGAGGTTTATTGCTTTAGTGGGACTTGCGCTAAAGGCAAATGCGATATGGCAATGAGTTATAATATATATAGTTTCAGGTCTAGGTCTTTCGCAATCGGGGATCGCAATGGTGAAGGGTATTATTATTAGCCGGGACTGTGATGAGGGCAGATGCGATATGGGTATGGAATATGATTTAAATCTACGTTAGGTCCAAGCCCATTGCAATCACATTTCGGAATGGTGGACGGTTATTTATATGAGAGACTTTCGATCTCACTGATGCGATGTTTTTCATAAAATACATAGTTTTATAACAAAACTAAGGGTTTCAGGTTATTTAATTAAAGGAGCTAATATATATGGGAAAGGGAATTTTAGGGGTTTTAACACATCAAGTTAGTATTAATGTGCAATATGAGTGGAAAGGGAAAATGTGCTAAGTTATGATGTTTTTATGTGTTATTGCCTTTTCACATATATATATGAATACTTAGGCTAAATGACTTTCTGTGGGTTTTTGAGTAAAAGCAAATTTAACATGGGGTTTTTACTTTTCTTAGATAAAAAGGATTTTAACCTTAATAAAAGGGGTTTTTATGGAAAATGAATGGATATGAATGTACGAAGGTGGGAAGGGGTAGTTAGTGAATATAGGGATGAATGGAGATGAATGGGAAGTTAATTAATTGATATTATAAACCTTCATTTGCTTTGTGTAATTGGATCAAGGACACAAAAATCATGATAAATGTACATTTTTTCCAATCAATAATCAAACTACTGCAACCTTTTTCTACTTACCCTTTGCTTATCCTATCATTTTTTCTTCACTTAATGGGTGCATTTAAGCTAGCAAAACCTTTTCCCTTATTTTATTTTACAAAACAAACTATCAAAATCTACCCTTATAACCTCCAAGGGCTTAGATTAAACTTATCAGCACCTTATTATTCTCTACCTAACTATTGATCTGCCAACATTAAATAGTTTGGCTAGATCTTTATTCTCTATCTATAACATCAAATTTAAAGCATGAAGCAGTCAAGATTAAACTATTTGACTTTAGACTTGCTCACTTCCAGAGTTTATTTGTTTTCTTTTCTTTCTAACCTAATATTTTCTCTTTTCTTCATTTTCTAGGACATCTAACCTAACATTTTCTTTGATATGGACATGATCATCAAGATATTTTTTAAGCTAACATTTTATTCACTATTGTTGTGTCCATATCCTAACTTAGCATTTTATCAAATATTCTATCTGTTCAAAACCAAAAATTGCTACAACATATCACAATAGGAAAATATCTCATACTAACATATGAAAATGTCAACCAAGTCAGCGACTTCCACATACTGCCACCTCACCATAGATTGGGCTAAACCAAATCTCTCTTTCATTCAATCAAACCCATGCCATATTCCAAGAATGAATGTGGAATCATAAGGGTTAAAACAAAACAAAAAAAATCAACTAGGGCTTCTAGTGGAAAAACCATCTACACCCTGAAGCACAACAATTTTCACCTATATGGTCCATATATCACTAATATCAACCAGCTCAATCTCTACCCAAGTTGTCTATGGCTCCAAGAACTAGTATCTCAACCTAGAACCTCTAGGGAACCTAAGATGTCTCAGGGCTCCAGAGCATTTGTCCTAACCCTTAGGCTCTAGGGGACTAGTAACTCAACCCACAATGTTCAGGGAGCCCAAGCTATTTTAGGGCTCCAGAGAATTTGTTCTAACCAACAACCATAGGAACCTAAGAACCAATCATAAAAACCAAATGGGGAACCCACTACACCATGTTTATCTAGGAAATGGAAAAGCAAGGTTTAAACCACTATCAACCTTGGTAGATCGCCATGTCAATGATATCACATAACAAGGGAAGCACATGCACATCCCATGCATCCAGAAATCAGCAAGGAGATCACACATGCAACTTGTTACCAACAAAGTAAGCATGTTAGAGTTATTGATCCAACAGTCTCATTGCGCTTCCTTTCTTTCCTTTGCCTTATTTCTCAAAATCTAAGTGAATGCTAGGATGCTCCAAGTATGCTCAAAGAATACTCTAAGTGTGAAAGAGTATAAGACAATGAGGGAATGAAAGAAGATAGCCAAAACTGAACTGACTAAAGTTGTAATGACCAAAAGTTCTGAATTGTTTCCCTGATTCCTTTTTATCATTAATGTCTCCTTTTTCATCATTTCCTTCATTTTTCTTGTAATTTCCCTTACATGAAAATTTGTCTCTCTTCACCTTTATTTTCTACTATTTTCCTTTATTTTCATAATTAAATGTCATTTATTGTCTCTTTTCCTTTGTCAATGCCTTTTACAATTTCCATAGCCAGTAATAATCCACTAGTGATTCCTACTATAATGCTTTTCCCACCTTTCATCTTGGAATACATGTCCCATGACCTTGGTCTTATTTATTTCCATGGAAAAACAACTAGGCGTTATTACAAACCCCTCCCCCTTGGGGGAACACCATCCTTGTTGTTCAATGATGCTTATAACCAATAAAACATGTTGCCCATGGAACATTATAACATAGTTGGCTGCAACATTTATATCATACCAAACTACTGAAACAATGAAGATCATATTGCTTATTGGAAATTTATAACATAGCTCAATGTAGTATTTATAGCATACCGCTTATTAGAGATTTATATCACAGCTCATTATAGTATTTAAAATACACATATGCATATATAAATATATAATCAAACCACATATACCATCACATATACTTAACCAAAAAATAAGGAAGGATATGAGGCCCACATCTGATCAACCATCTCACATGTAGCTTCGTTGGACCCAATGTTCTTCCATTGCACTTTAACTTGCTCAATTACTCTGTTTCAGAGCATGAGTTGTTTTCAATGCAAAATGTGCTAAAGTTATGGCTAGACTTACCCATCTAGTTCCACCTGCAATACATACCAATCAATCACATGATCAACATCTTGGACATATCTCTTAAGCAATGAAAGATTGAAAACATAATGTCTTTTCGTTATTGGTGACATTGAAAGTCAATAGATCGATGGTCCAATTCTCTCAAGGATCTCAAAAGGACCAGAATACTGAGGTTCCAACTTAGCACATGATCCAATCCTCAAGGAGCTCCTCTTGGGATTGATGTGCAAGTAGACATGCTCTCCAACCTAGAACTCCTTGAATGTTATATGCTAATATGCATAAATATTTTGCTGGTCCTGTGTTGCCTATAAATTCCTCTTAATAACCTACATATATTACTCCATTTGAGCCAACATATCCAACCCAAGGAATACCCTATTAACTAGATCACTCCAACTGATAGGAGTATTACAACTTTTCTGATAAAGAGACATAAATAGACTAATCTTCAAGAACTCTTGATAGCCATTATTATATTCAAACTATACCAGTGGAAGATACTCTTCCCAATTCCCTTGTTGATGTATTACATGCATCCTCAACATATCCTCAAGAACCTGATTAACCTTTGTTGTCTGTCCATTTCTCTATAGATGATAAGTTTTACTGAAGGCTAACTCCATCCCCAAGCCTACAAACAACTCCTTCCTAAACCTAGAAGTGACCTTTGCATATATGTCTGATATGATCTTCTTGGGAATGCCACGTAAAATCATTATCTCCCTGATGAATCTTTGAGCTACTTCACTAGATGAATTTGTAAAATTCACTGCGATGAAGTGATGTATCTTTCTCAACTTCTCAACCAGAACCACGATGGAATCATGTTTCTTTGATGTCCTCGTAAATCATTGAATGAAGTCCATGGAAATAATCCCCCATTCTTTTCTAGAATCAAAATAGATCGCAACAAACTAGTTGGATGCTTACATTCTGCTTTCACTCATTGACAGTCCATGCATCTTGTAATAAACTTAATCACCTCTTTCTTCAATTTTGGACAATGATAGAACTTATTAACAGTTTCCAAAGTCTTATTGTATCCTAGGTGGCCTGAAGATGGCTTGACATGAAACTCCTTCAAGATAAGATTTTTGATTTCACTGCTATCTGGAACATAAATATTGTTCCTGAAGCTCACCAAGCCATCTGTCATTTGCTGATACTCCTCATCTCTATCAACTTCACCATTCTATTGTAATATCTTCTTCATTTATTGATACCTCTCATCATCCTACCTTGCATGCAAGATCTGATCCTATAAATATGTCCTATAAGAGCTCACAATTGAAATATGATTCACCTACACTGTCCTACTGAGAGCATCTGCAACCCTGTTCTCGTTGCCCTTGATGTATCTAATCTGAATGTTAAACTCACTAAGGGAATCCAGCCATCTAGCTTGCTTGACATTCATATTATATTGTTCAAACAAGTACCTCATCCCACTATGATCACTCATCAAGATGAACCTCCTTCCAAGAAGATAATGTCTCCACATCTTCAATGCATGAATCATAGCTTCAAACTCAAGATCATGAGTGACATATATATTCTCACACTCATTCATCTTCCTTGACTCATAGCATACAACTTTCCCTTCTTGCATGAAGACTCCACCTAGTCCTTCCTTGAAAGCATGTGTAAAAACTATAAGAACCTTATCACGATCTGCAATCTTCAAAACTAGAGAATTTTTAAGAAAATGCTTCAACTTCTAAAAACTATATGCACACTCCTCAGTCCATTCAAAATCCTTATGTTTCTTTTGAAAAGATGTAATAGGATATCCAATCCATGAGAAGTTCCCGATGAATAGGTTGTAATAACATGCTATTCCCATGAATGATCTAACCTTATCCATATTCCTAGGAGTTGGCCACCCCATGATAAATTTAACCTTTTCTGGGTCCACTTCTATCCCCTCCTTGGAAGAAACATGTCCCAAGTGGTGAATCTAAGGCTGAAGGAAACTACACTTATTGAGTTGGCATAGAATTGATTTTGTCTCAAAAATATCAACAATGTTTTCAAGTGCTCTACATGCTCTTCCTAATTCTTGGAGTATATCAATATATCATCAATAAACACTATCACAAACTTTTCCACATAAGGATGTAATGCACTACTCATAAAACATATGAAAGTAGCTATAGCATTTGTAAGACCAAAAAGAACCACCACAAATTGATAATGTTCATACCTTGTATGGAATGCAGTCTCGTAAATATCTTCTTCTTTGATGAACACTTGATGAAATCTTGATCTAAACAATCTTTGGAATCACTGCAGGTCCTTCATCCGATCAAAAAAATCATAAATTTCTGGAAATGGATACTTGTTCTTAATAGTCACCTTCTTCAACTTCCTGTAATCAATGCACAATGTGAGAGTATTTTCCTTCTTCCTTACAAACAATATTGGTGCACCCTAATGAAACACACTTGGCATTATGTATCATTTACCAAGAATTTCCTTATACTGCAACTCTAGTGCCACCAACTTTGGAGTGCTCATCATATAAGTTTCCTTAGATGTTGGTGTTTCTCTCGGCATCAACTCAATAGAAATTCCACCTCTCTATCATGAGGAAACTATGAAATCTCGACAGAAAACATATCCTGAAACTGCTGCAAAACGGGATACCTCTTCAGCACTTCATCATCCTCAAAATCCTTCCCTTTACTGGAAATATTCTTTGCAAACAATACACATCCTTTCCTGCAATTGTGCTTTGCATGCATATTTGGAACTTTTCTCACCAATACAGGTTTCTTCTTTCCCTGCAAAATTATCCTTTCATGATCATCATCTAGGTACTCAATAGACTTATCATAGAGGTCTACCTTGGTCATGTGAATGAACAAGAAATCTATGCCAAAAATCATATTGTATGAATTGAAAGGAACCACATTTAGATGTGTTGATTTAGGCATACCATTTAGCACAAATGCACAAGATATCACCCAATGATGAACTCTTATCTTGGTCCCTATAGCCAACTACACCAACCAAGATTTTGCATGCACTTATTTATTCAAGAAACACTTATCTACCAGGCTAGGATTGATATAACTATAATTAGATCCAGGGTCAATCAAAATTGAAATAAATTATTCATAAACCATACCTTCCATCTCATTAATGAATGTTTGATGATCTGCCTACATATTATCCACTATTTCATAAATATAAGGAATACTATGTGCAACATCTCCAGCTGCATGTGCCTCCCAATAAATTTAAATATGAGTTTTGCCACCTTGATGTGATGGGAACTCACTCTTGTGATTCTCTCCACCATGATTCCAACACCTCAAAGGATTCATGTCATTACCCTTATTCGACTCCTTAGGGTAAAATCCATATCCACTATCAACTGCATTGAACTTTTTGTACGATGCTATGTTCCTCTTGTCACCTACATCCTGAGGTCTTCCTCACCTCTTATCCTACTATCCTTTAGTTTTCTCGTTACCTTTCCAATCCTACCTAGGTATAGACTTGTGCTTAGACTGCTCATAATAATGCTCTAACTTCTCAATGACTTCCTCCAATAACCATGGCTCATCATACTCAATTTTATCTTTAAATTTGAAGGGAAAACCACTAATGAACCTTTGGACCTTTGCCTTCTCATCCTTGAGGTAGGGAACATACCCCAACAGCTCCAAAAATGTGGTCGTGTGCTCTTCATCTATCATTGAACCCATCTTCAACTCATATAATTCTTTGGCCTTCATGTCATAATATATCTTAGAAGAGTATTTCTTCCTAAAGAGTCTTTTAAACTCATGGTAACTAATCTCCTCTATCATGATGCTTATGACATGCTTCACATCTTCCCACCAGATATATTTTTTTCCCTTGAGACTAAATATCACTATCTTAGCTTTCATATTCTCTTAATAATCATTGAATCCAAAAAAAAAAGCATCCCAAGTAGCCATTGATTTTGCATCTTTTGATTTCTTCACATCCCCATCAAAAGTAGGAGGCTCATATTTCTTGAAATCCTATGGAAAATACTACTTCTCACTCCTCCTATAAGGATGTTCGTGGTAATGATGATGATATCTCTTAGGACCACAACTAGAATAAAATTTGTGAGTGTTAGGCCACTTGTTAGGTGTATCCAAAGATCTACCACCTTTGATTGTGTCATCCATGTCTAACATGTATCCTAGTTAAGACTTGCTACCATATGCCCCATTAGTCTTTTCCTCATGTCCATAACTAAACCTTAGTTATCCCTACTTCTGCGAATCTCAAAGGCCTTAAAGGATTATTGCATTAGCCTCTTGTTTCTTTTCTTGAGCTCTGGAAAGCCTTTCGTGTGCCTTAATCAACCTGCTATTATCTTCCTTACAACTTCTGATTTCTGGCTTCAAACTTCTTCATGTATCTAGTATATCGAGAGAGTACTATTCTCCTTGTTTCTCAACTAACATATCCCATTCCATTGAATTCACATCAAGCCTATAAGGGGATTCATGTGAACTATATTCCACCCTTCTACTCTTCATCTCTGATCTTATGTCTCTTGCAAACATGTCGTGTTAGATAAACCATATAGAAACATAATCAAAATCATACCTTATTGTATCTCAAGGGAGGTTATCTCTTCTATAAAATCAATCCATACTAGCATGATATAGATACATATCAACATGTCAACATCTCAACATCATGCATGTTGATGTGAAAGTGTAACACTAACCCCATGCATGATGATTGTAACTATCCCACTACATGCATAGTAGACACATTTACAATTAACATGCATGTATAACAATATGCATTTACCCTGAGATCCATTGCTACAACCTCACTCTAATACCACCCTGTAACAATGGTATCAGAGGGAAGGTTGTGGGGAATTGAACTCCTCTTATACCAACCTATAATGCCTCCTCCCACATTTACCCATTTTTAGAAGCCCTTAAGGGTAAACATAAGATAAGTTTCACTATGACATGTCTCAACCTCCAAGTGCTAGTTATGGAAGTGGCGCTGACTAATCAAAAATTTATAGCCATCCCCCAAGGACTACAGATCACTCAACAACCTGCAAACTACCCCATGTTAGCAATCCCAGAGCTAGAACTCTTTTTCATAAGAGAAACTCCGCAACCACACCCATAATATTGCATGCATGTAGTTACGAGGCTAAAATGCATGTATAAACCTACCTACCAGTGGTTATGACCCAAAATCCTCAGTTCAGAGCATGTTGTCATGAGATCTATGCCACTTTTTCAGGCTATCCTCCAAACCACTTCCCACAATAACTTGTAACTTTCCAAAATCATGACAATGACAATAACCATACTAGACACTCAAAACTTGAACTGGATCTTGACCAACACATGCCTAATGTAATATAGACATTTCGTCAAACACGTGACAAACGTATAAGTTATAGTTCATGAATTCATATTTGATCATAAACCTATGAAATTTATCTAAGGATCACTAAGAAGGATCGATGCCCTCACATGATAGTTGCAATAATGCTTGTTAGCTCATGCATTGATCAACCATATAGTAACTTATCAAACCATAAACAAGAGCCATAGCTAGACTACATCATAAAACCATGCATATAACCAGAATAAAAACTATCAAAAATAAGCCATAATATTACCATAATAACCAGTACAAGTGCTCATAGATCAGAATAAGAAAATAGATCATATTAGCATATGAAAATGCCAAACAAGTCACTGACTTCCACATAGCACCCGAACATAGATTGGGTTGAACTAAATTTCTCTTTCAGCCAATCACCCCCACACCATATTCCAAGCATGAATGTTGGATCATAAGCGTTAAACCAAAAGAAAATCAACCAGGGATTCCATAGGACAAACCACCTCAACCCTCAAGCACATTATGTCACCTATATTTTCCAAAAATCATTAACATCAACCAGATCATTCTCTACCCAAGTTATCCAAGGATCTAGGAACTAGTAACTCAACCCATAGCCTCCAAGTAACTTAGTTATCTGAAGGCTCTAGAGCATTTTTCACATCCCTCGGGCTCTAGATACTAGTAACTCAACCCATGGCCTCTAGGGAACCCAAGTTATTTCAAGGCTCTAGAGAATTTTTCCCAACCAACAACCATAGGAACGTCAGAACCAATCACAAAAACCAAATTGGCAACCCACTACATAATGGATATCCATGAAATTCTAAGGAAAATTTTAAACCACTATTAATCTAGGCAAATCTCCATGTGAATGATAGCACATAACCAAGAAACCACATGAACATACCATGCATCCAAAAATCAGCAAGGAGGTCACACATGCAGCCTATTACCTACAAAGTAAGCCTGATGTAGTTGTTAATACAATAGTCTCCTTGTGCTTCCTTGCTTTCCTTTGCCTTCTTTCTCCAAATCCAAGTGAATGCTAGAATGCTCCAAGAATGCTCCAAGAATAATCTAAGCGTGCAAGAGTATGAGAGAATAAGGGAATGAAAGCAGAGAGAAAAAGCTAAACTGACTAAAGTTGTAGTGACCAAAAGCTTTGAAATGTTTCTCTGGTGCCTTTGTATCATTGATGTCACCTTTTTATTCATTTTCCTTCATTTTTTCTTCTAATTTTCCTTGCATGCAAATTTGTGTCTCTTCACATTCCTTTTCTCCTATTTTCCTTTAATGTCATAATTAAATGGCAATTATTTCCTCTTTCCCTTTGTCGATGCCTTTTCCAATTTCCATTGGAGTTAATAAACCGCAAGTGATGCCCGTTATAATGTTTTTCCCACCATTCAGTTTGGAATATGTTTCATGAAATTGGTCTTATTTTATTTACATGGAAATCAACTAGGGTTGTTACAAACCCCTCCCCCTTGGGGAAACACCATACTTATGGTCAGAATCATGAATGTCACTAAACCAAAACCAATAGGTGTTAGTCAACGATTGCATCGCTAGAGGTAAGTATTCATGAGAGGCGGTTAGTCCATGTCGCGAAACACACAGGGAGGATTGGTTTATCCAATCAATAATAATATCCCCCCCAACGTGAGTCAGGTGTGTATCGAACTCATGACCTATGATCTGATAGCACTTGATGGAAATCACAATTTCCATTAGACCAAAACCTATTGTCGTTAGTCAACAATCACATCACTAAATATCAGGATCCATGAGAGGCAGTTAGTCCATGTCATAAAACACATGGAGAGCATAGTTTTATCCAATGTCCAACACCTTGATGTTGAATGATGTTTATAACTAAAAAACATGATGCCCATGGAGCTTTATAACACAGATCGATACAACATTTACATCATACAAAACATTTTGAACCATGCACACCATACTAATTGGATCTTTATAACATATCTAGATGAAATATTTACAATACATTGCTTATTGGAGCTTTATAACATAGGTCATTGCAATATTTACAATACACATATGCATATATAAATATATAACCAAAACTCATATACCAATACATTAGCTCAACCAGAAAATAAGGAAGGATACAATGCCTGCATCTGATCAACCATATCCCATGTAGCTTCTTTATGCCAAAAGTGCTTCTATGACACTTTAACTTGATTGAGTCCTTTGATCTTGAGCATGAGTTGTTTCCATTGCAAAATGCACTGACGTTCCGGTTGGAATTCTCCCTATGGTTCCACCTACTATACAGACCAATCAATCACTGATCTGTTAGCACTTAGTAATTTTTTGAGGTTGTAGAACAAAATAAGCAAGGTAACCACCAACCAACTTTGGCAACCAGGATCTAGCCATGCTAGCTTCAGACAGGGCTCTCTCTGTAAGATTTAACTTTTCTTGGCTGAATATTAGGCTAGTTATTAGGTTTACAGTTTGAATTATATTTGAGTGGTTGGTTGATAACTTAGATTTTCATTGGGCTATGGAGTCTAATACATAAAATATTGATCAACTTGAGTATATACAGATAGATCTGACAAGGCAAGGTAGCCAAACAAACTAGATTCTTTGAATTCTTTGAAATGGAGAAGAACAAAATAAGGTTCAATTTAAAATATAGAGCATTTTTACCTAAATTCTATATTCAAAGATCAAAAGAAAACATATAAGTTATTCGTAGCCAGGTGTAGAGTGTAGATTTAAACAAATTATTCCCTTTATTTACCTATTGAATAATTCAGATTACAGAAAACAATCGCGTGCTATAAACAGAGAAATATAAACACATATAACAGATAGATGTACTTCACCACCAATTTGACACATGAATCTTGTGAAAGAGCTTTTTCATTAATTTTGAAAATCAGCGAATGCTTCAGCAAAAGATATACAATAGTGTTTCTTTGTCCAAAAACCAACCTGTACTACTTCAACAATGGAAGTAAATATAACTAAATTACAAAAATATCCTATCAAGGTAACAAGAATGCATCTACAAAATAATAGGACTAAATTAAGATAACTTATTACAATAGAACGAGGAAATTTTAACTATATGAAGTTGTGGCACTGAAATGAAGGAACAATTGGTTGTCTAGTGCTAAAAAATTGGATGTGTTGTGATGTTGAGATGTGCTACTCAACTTACCATTTACTCTAGTAATTCAAAAAATTCATCCCAGCGCTACTCGCTTGGGATATTCATATTCACTAATTTCCTGTACACTTCATCAACCTCAGTGTTCCTGGAAAATGTTGGTCGGGTGATGAATACATTTGGAATTGCATAATAGATGTCGAGATCAAACAATAGTGCTTCTAGAAATTCCCTTCCTATCATGCTGAGTCTTATGCCTGTCACTTTCGAGTTGTCTCTTGCTTTGTTCATAATTTGTGCACTGTAATATGGCCATGTATTGAGTTTGTCATTTATAAAAAATAATTTTGGAAGTCCCTTCTTGTAGAGAGGCTTTAGCTTGGTAAAGAATCTTTGTATTCTTGTGTTCATGTTTTTCCCTTTCTCCTCCAGTTGTCTCATCAAGTTCCTTTTAGTCATGACCTTCCTGACTTCCAAAATTGTCTTAGTTTTGTCTTTAATCTCTAATTCTTCTAGCTCTTGACTGTTCTTGGAATTTATAAATTTTATAAGCTCAGTAGCTTCATTTGGTTTATTTCCTATCTCCTTTCTAACCTGCTCAATGGCTTCAATTGACCTTTCAAAAAGTTCCTTCTGTTCAAAATGATCTATATAGAAGGCCAAATTTCTCCCATGTCTTCATTAATTATTTTCCAGATTGTTTCCTTCACATGTGCCAATGTTTTTCCCATGGCACAGTCTTCTTCCATTTTCTATGATCTTTGGGACAAGGTGTGAGTTTTTGTGTTGCTATCAAGTAGGTAATTTTATACCTTCTACTCTAATCCTACAAAACTTTTATCTAATGCTTCAGTTTCTTCAAGTATTCTCCCTGTATAGTCATATCTTCCATAGATTGAGCCAATTTAATTAAGTCATCCACCAATGAGGTGGGAAGCACTATTGAGGATGATGTTCTAGTTGTAGTAGTTGTTGTAAGGACACATGTCTATAGAAAATATGCAATTGGAACTGCATCAAAAAGAACAACTACAAGTTGTGAATTTTGTTCCTTTTCCTTTATAAGCTTGTCCATTCAACTTCCATTGTTTTAATCTGGGCACTTTGCTCCAAAAGTAATTTTAGCATCTCTTCCTTTTGTAGCTATGTTTCTCCAAGTTATTTAGCCTAGGGGTCTTTAGTTGCTGGCAGCTTTAATTGCTTCTTCAATGCTGCAATATCAACATTCTTCTTCCTGATTATTTCTTCTATAGCTTTTTCATTTTCTAGATCAAGGTCTTCTTTCACCATCATTTCCTCCAATTATTTTATTCTAGTATCTTTGGCCAATGAGGAGAATTTATCCAATTTGAGTTGTAACTGCACATTATTTAGAGGGAGTTGTAGTTTGAAGGAAGTGATAATAGTCTGTGTGAAAGTCAAATATACCATCTCACCTACCTTTCTATGCATATCAATTTTCTCCAAAGGATGAACATCCTTCAACTCAAATTCAAAAGTGGTATGTTTGAAGTCTGTTGCTAACTTTAGTTGAGGGAACTAACCCTACAAGAATTCCATGTGCATTCTTCCCTTCTCTGTATCATATGCTGAAATGAGTCTGTGCTAAATGGAAGAGGACTATTTTTTAAAATGAGTTTATATGTTGTCATGAATGGCCTCATTTCTTTGCTTGATTTCCTTGTATCTCTGAAAAATGTCCAATTGTCTCTACTTTGTAGAATTTTTAGGTGTTTGAGGGACAATAGCTGGAATATCCTTTGTAATTGAGGAAGATGATGGGGATTTTGTAGTTCCACTGTCTATCTTGAAAGTATTCAAGCCTGGAATTACAATAGTGCCTTGTGTGTCATCCAGTGATGGAAATTCTATTTTAGAACTAGAGCCAATTTTAATCTTCCTAGCATATATTTTAAATTCCTTAGTTGATACTTCAGGGACTGGGGAATTAGAATCCCTTACTCTCTTTTCTGATTTCTCTTTGGGAAGTGGAGTCTTTGAAGCTGTCCTTGATAGTACCTTCACCTCAGCCTCCTGCAACATATTTTCCACCCAAGTGTGTTGGTTCATATATTTTTCAATTTCATGCCTTCTTGTGTGCACATATGGTGTAGTTTTTTGTTCTACTCTCAACTTGGAAATTACCCCAAAGGGATGATAAGTCCAACTAAAACTGAGAGGAAAGTTCATATGTTTCAGAAGTAGGTCTTCTTCCTCTCCTGCTTCTCTAGTGTTGCAGATGAATGGTCCAACTTGTGCCTTAATCCTCAACTGAGATTTTTTCTTGTTTGCCACAAAGTGAATATTGTCAGAATGAATTATCTGTCTAGTATATTCCCAGGAAAATATTCTCATGGGTAAATATTTTGGAATTTTGTATGGTAAAAGCTCTGAACCATACACTCTAATCTTTGTAAATGATTGGTAGAGGTACCAAACCCCTGTTTTAACCTGTTCACTAAGTTGTAGAACCTTTTGAATTTCTTCACTGATCCTTAGAACCTGTTAGCCACTCAACACATTAGTGGCTGGAAAAACAAATTAATCTATAAACTCTAAAAAGTTGCACTCCTGTGATTTTTTTCTAACTAAATAAGTCCAAAAAACAACTAACTGTGGCTCTCCTTGCTGATCTAGTTTTTGCACTGAGAATGGAAACTTATCTTCTTGGAAAATATAAACATGTACATAAGAATGGATGAATACCTGAACATTCCTTCAGTTAAAACCTGAAGAAATTGTTCATTAATTATATTTTCTAAGTGACCATAGTCAAAGGTGAGTGATGGTCCTTCATCTGAAGAAAGAGTGGAGAAAAAGCCTAGAATAAGCTCATCTACCCACTCATCTAAGTAGTAACCAAGAATGGAAGACAAACCATAAATAATCTATCTTGTTCTTTGAGGGAACATAGAAAAGGGATACGTAGGATTTCTCTTAGGGAGTTGGGAATCTTTAGGGAGAAAAATTTCAAAGATGATTCCTCTCTAGGGCAAATTTAACTTCTAGTAGATTTCTCTGAGAGCTTCAATAGAGAAAGGGGAGAGGGAATCACAATGGGGAACCTACAACATCTGAAGAGAATTTCAAAATTTGGGGAAATTATGGCCCTCTTTCTTGCAATGTAAGAGGCTTGGAATCTCAAGAAAAACTCAGGAAAGTTATAGGAATGAGGAATAGAAAACAGAGGTAGTTTGGATTGCCAGAGATGTATTTCATCATATTCGTTAAGGAAGTTGTCTCTGAACCAACAGCGTAGTTCAAACAAGCCGAATCCACAATAAGTTTCAGTGATGTTATAATATCGGTCTACAAGTGGAATATGGTCTAGATCAATAGGGGGATTAAGCATCAAATTGATCATAGGGGCAGTTTTAGGTTCCATGGTGGTTTACAAGATGAGGATCAAAGTCAGAAATAGTAAAGATTTATATGCATCCAGTAATTTGGTAAATTTGGAGTGGAATACCACTGGCGATAAGCGAATAATGGGCCATAGGAATGCCGAAAAAATAGTTTTAGTACAAAGAGAAGGGAATTCAATTGAAACAGTGATGGCAAGAAAGTGTGATTAGAGTGTGAAATTCTATATTTATCACTGGTGAAACTGGTTTTAACCGTTAGATAAATGGTCCCTTTAAGCATTAAACTCCCTCTAATAGTGTAACTAAACAATTATGGTATTAATGAAGGTTGAAATGGTCTTTGACATGGTAGCTGGGGATTGGGGAAAGAGCGGAGCAGGACCGTTGAAGGGAGTGGTAGGACATGGGTGAGGTGGTGTGACAGGAGTGGTAGCTGTGATATGACATGAAGGTTACTGTTGGTAGGAATGCATGATAGGTGGGAAGGAAATACTGCTTTCAGAGGGGGGGGGTGCGACAGTATTGAGTTTATGGAGGGGGGTCCGAAGTCACTTGAAGGTGCCAGGTCAAGGAGCGGTAAATTGCTTTTCAGACCCCCCCAATGTTGTTAAACCTTGCTGTTTCGGGGGGGTCTGAACTTCTTTATGGGTCGTCGGATGTAAGTGGGGGATGATCAGGTGGTACGTAAGTGTAGGGATGTTAACACTAGAAGGCCTGCAACATGTTTTTGGTGTATAAAATATAACCCAAAGTGTGAAATTTTGGATAAATGAGTACTTTAGAGATATTACATAAAAAAATCCTCATTTGCCAATTCTAATGCTAAAAACAACAAAAGTGGGTGCCTTTGGGTATGAAAACTCTTTCAATTCTTATTCTCAAAGACAAAGGATTTTTATTTCAAACACTAGACTAATCTAATGAGCTAAATAAATCTAGATTAAATAGTTGGATTAACATTATTCACCTATTTATACCTCTCTAATCTTAACCAAGTTTAAACTATTTAGTTAAGTCATTCATTCTAACCTAATTAACAGAAATTGAAAACAACTTGAGCGTGATTAAACTATATGTCTCATGTAGAAAGGGATTGTGGCATTTTGAACAAGTTGCACACAATTTCATCTATTTATTCTTTTACAAAGCCAGAAGGCTAGTAGTGGAACTTAAACTAGCATCACTTTCAGGTTTACTAATTTTTTATGGGGTTCATTTATCATTTCTTTTATTTTTTTATTTTTTGTATTTATACTCTTTTCATTTTTTATTTTCATTTTTCTATCTTCTTTTTTGGAATTCATTTGCAGAAAGATATATTATTTACAATCTAAAATACCGAAAGAAAATACTCAATGATAATTGATCCTATAAATTATAGGACCTTAACAGTGGCTCCAATTGGGGGTGGCACTTCCTAATGAAGTGTCAATAACACCATAGGCTAGTATCCTTGAGTCCTTCTCTTTAGTATTTATTATATCTCATCTTTTTTGTATTTATGGTGGCAAAATGTCTCAAAGCTCAGGGCCTTCTCCACGGGCTTCAACTTTGAGATATGAGCTACCCACTCATGACAATACAAAATTAAATAGTATCAACAATGATTATGATGAAACTTTTTAATAGCCCTAAAAAAAATAATGTTTGAGCATCCTCCCATTAACATGTCCTCTAGGTATTTCTGACCCATTTTGTTCTTTAGAAAAAAGGCATTGTTACCTCGGTAAGAACAATAATGTAAGGTCCCATCCATAAGTTGTCAAATTTACCATGATTTCCTTTTTCTTCCCTCATGGATTCTGATTTCAGAACATGATTACAAATCTAAAAATCATCATCTTTTGTCCTTCAGTCAAAATTTTTCTTGATGTTGCCTTGGATCACCTAAGTTCTTTTATGAACTGCTTCTTTCGTTTGATGCAAATGGATGGTCTGGTTTATCCTCCTCTGTAAATCATTTGGTTCCACCTCCAACTCTTGCATCATTTTTAAAACAGGAATTCCCAACAAAGTTTGAAAAATAATATCTATCCCATACATGAGCTGATATGGAGACATGCCTATTGACTTTTTGGTAGTAAGCCTATTTTCCCACAATGCATTAACTAGTTTGATGTGCCATGATTTTTTATTTTCCTGCAACAGCTTTTCTATGATGTTAACCAAACTTTTATTGAATGATTCTGCCAGTCCATTTCCCTGAGGGTAATAGGCTATAGAATGTCCCAATTTTATCTAATATTTATTGTAGAAATATATCATCTTTTTCAACCTGAAAGTTGTAGCATTGTCAATAATAATATTCCTGGGGAAATCAAATATATCAAGGATGTTTTTTTCTAGGAGCTTTATGATGACTACATCTGAATCTTGTCTACTAGCTATGGCTTCTATCCATTTGGTAAAGTAATCAGTGGCTGTCAGAATCCACTTATGTTGGGAAGATGAGGCAGCATGGATTTCTCATATAAAGTCAAGGCCCCATTATTGGAAAGGCATTTCAGTAGATATAGGCCTCAAGGGTAAAGGCAACAACTTCTTTTTACCTTCAAAGATTTGACACTTGTGGCATGAAGCGACCTTCTTTTGGATATCAGAAAATAGGGTGGGCCAGTAAAAACCTGCCCTTAAAATATTATTTGTAGTATTTTTCCAATATAGGTGTCCACCACAGTCTCCTTCATGGAACTCTTACGTGACTTTATCTCCTTCATTTTCCAATATATAGTTTAGTAAAACACCACCAGCATCTTTCCAAAAAATATCTTCATTCAAAACATGAAACTTAACAGCTTTAAGTTTAATAAATATAGCCTTTGTTTTAGCTACACCAGGAGGAGCTTGTAAATTATGTAGCACATAAATAATGTCTGCATACCAGGAAGAGGTAGCAAAAGCTTTTGCTGCCATTGGACTTTCCAACTCATCTAGTTCACTAAAAATTGCTAGAAAATTTATATTTAAAGCATGTAAGTTAGATTTTTCCATTAATTTTGCTAACCCTTGGCCTTTGATGGCTTTAGTGGGTCGAATTTCAATATCATATTCTAGTTTAACGGCAATCCACTTACCCCTTTTCCCACCTAGATAATTTTGAGTCAGTATATCCTTAGCTACTACACTTGGAACAAAATTGATGATGTGCGAATGGAGAATATACACTCTAAAGTAATTTATGGTCTTTACCATGTCAGAGGCTTGTTTTTCCTTAATGTCATACTTCAAGGCTGCATCTCTTAAAGCTTTGCTGAAAAAATCAATGGGTTATTCATGGCCCACATCATTCTTTTGTAGGAGGACTGTAATAATGTTGTGTTCTAAAGCAAATGAAAAAATGTGAAAATATTTAGTTAAATATGGAGTAATTAACACAGGTGCCTAAGTTAAAGCTTTCTTTACACTGTTAAATGATTGTCTAGCTTCCATGTTCCATTTCACCTCAGTATCCTTTTTTATCATATTTGTAACATTCTTTAAGAGTTTAGATAAATTTGGAATGAATCTCCTTAAAAAATTTATCTGTCCAATAATAGATTGAACTTATTTTAAATTCCCAGGGGATTAATTTTTAGTATAGCTTCTATTCTACTAGGATCTATCTTGATTCCTTCTATCGAAATAATGTGTCCCAATAATTTTCCTTATTGCAAAGTGAATGTTATGAAACCAGCTCAAGAAAAGATAGATCAACGCCTTAGAATTTAGCCTCTTCGAGGGGCAACCTCATTTACATTACATAAATGAACAATTCTTGGATGATACAAATGAAAATACCTCCTTTCTATATATAGG
>APFE031643922.1:51159-92104 GCA_000404065.3 Pinus taeda | reverse complement strand
ACAACAATATAATAAAGGGGTTGTACTAATAACAATAAGGGGTTACACTAGTAGTATAGGGGCCTAACATGCCCCTCTCCTTCAAAAAGTGTTGTCCTCAATGCTTGAGTAGTTCTTGATGCTTCTGCATAAACTTCTTGTCCTCCAATGTGGAATCTTCAGTGGGTAAGTTCTTCCACTTGATGAGATACTTTGAAATTGATTGATTTTGTAGCTGTCGGGTACTTGTTTCTGTGACTGCTCTAGGTTCCAATATGATTTTTCCTTCCTCTTCAATTTCTAGCAATATTCTTTGAATTGGGATCTTTTGCAACTTTTGAATAAGTGGCCATACTTCTTCGTCCTTCTTCCATTCATCCATTGCTTCGTTTATCCAATCTGGTCGGATAATAGAAATAGCACAAAACAATGCTTCCACATCGTCATCCTTTCTTGAGAGTGCATCTGCAACAAAATTTTGCTTCCATTTTCTATAGATGATGTCAAAGTCATAACCCAACATATTTGTGACACATTCTTTCTGTTCTTCTAAAGATAACAGTTGTTCTAAAAAGTATTTAACACTATCATGATCCATTTTTACCATGAAGTGTCTTCCCATTCGGTAAGGTTGCCATTTTTCAAGTGCATGTAGTATTGCCAACATTTCCTTCTCAAAAATAGCTTGCTTGAGATGTAGCGGTAAAAATACCCAATCACCTGCATCAAAACATTTTTCACTACAATGTTGATCTACCTGTTGTTTCATTCAATTTTGCACCAAAGTGGCATTATCCTTTAAAATTTGGAGAACTTGTTGTGGATGCACGATGTGATATTTCACCACTTGAACCTTTTTCTTCCTGATATGTCCTTCTATCTTTAGAGTTTGAGGAGTGATAATTTCTTCCAATCCTTTACAAGATATGGTCGGATTCATTTCTTGATGCTTGATGCGATATTTCACTTCTTGAACATTTTTATTCTTGACATGTCCTTCTATCTCGATAGTTTGAGGAGTGGTAATTCCTACCAATGCTTTACAAGATATCGTCTGATGAATTTCTTCTATCTCTGGGGTTGGATCCTGGTGTATATCCTCTTCTTTTGATTTTTCTTGATCCTTTTCTTCCTCCTCGTCATACTCTATGTAAAATAATTTCTTCTCAACACACTTATGACCTTTAGTGCATTTGCTATCACAATTGTAACAAAGCTATTTTTCTCTTTTTTCTTCCAATTATTGTGGTGTAACCCTTGTAGTTTGTGGAAGGCTAGGAGAAACAACACTTCCATCTTCATAGATGTGAGGGGTAGAATTCATTGTTGCGATAATTTTACTTTCTAGTATGTCACAAAGCCCTTTTACTCTTTCCAATTATTGTGGTGTTGCTATAAAGAAGGTGTTGCTCTTTGTATCCTCATAATGTGCTATCATTTCCTCTATGAGAATTGACCATGTAACCAGTCGTTTACGAGAAAAAAGCCCTTTATACCATAAAAATTGATCCGGTTCTAAATATAAAGATGTAATACATACTTTTTGTAACAGTGGTACACCATGTAGATCAAAATATTGCTCCATCTTAAGTATCCAATTTACCGGATCCTTCCCATCAAACTTCCTCATCTTGTTTTTTCTTGATTTTAGGAGCTTAATCTTGAAATGGCTGTAACTCTGTACTTTCATATCTTTAAGTTCTAAAATTGTGATCTGTAGTAGCCCTCTATGTCCTCTTTCCAATTCCACTAATCTGACCCCAATTCGATTCTCCAATGAAGAGTTATGCCAAATCTCCCACAGTGCCCTGATTATAGACTAGTTCAGTAGAGCGAACTTGTACAATGTGCCACGAGTCCTTGTTTCGACCTTTAGCTCTGAAAGATATATAGAATAAACTATAGTCCATCGTCTTTCTATGCCTTCTTACGAAATTTCAATCCAATGCTCAGAGAAATAGTTATGACTCACCTGTTTGGAATGTAATTCAGGAGTATGAAAAAAGACCAACTTCCTCAGATCATATCTCCGTAAATATAGTGCAAAAAGCTCTGAAATTTATACTCGCTATTTATCGCGATGTCTTCTCAAATGGGTTTTTTTTCCAACCTCTGAAACATCATAGAAACAATGTTATAGCGAGAATTCCACGATGACCTGTTTGGAGCAGCGAAACCCTAGAATCCAAAGCTCTGATACCAAATGTTATGAAACCAGCTCAGGAAAAGATATAAAAGATACATCAATGCCTTAGAATTAAAACTCTTTGAGGGGGAAACCTCCTTTACATTACATAAATGAACAATTCTTGGATGATACAAATGAGAATACCTCCTTTCTATATATAGGAGTCTAAGGGGTCATTATATAATCAGAGCCTACATAACAATAATAATGTAAGGGCACAATAATAACAATAGTGGGCTTCTATGGGGAACAATAGTAACAATATGGGCACTACATCGGTACATCAATATAATAAGGGGGTTTTACTAATAATAATAAGGGGTTAGACTAGTAGTATAGGGGCCTAACAGTGAATAATGTTTTCTTAGGATTGAGGGAAATGCCAAATCTTCGAAATTTTTCAAAAACCCTTCTCAGGTGATTTAAATGTTCCACATATTTTTTTCAAAAAAATAGTGATATCATCCAAATATATAACTATGAAATGACCCATTTCATCAGCAAAAGTGAAATCCATGGCGCTCTAAAACATTGCTCGAACATTCATTATACCAAAAGGCATTTTCACATGCATGAATGTGCCCCAAGGTGTAGTGAACATTGTTTTTACTTGATCATATGGGTGTACTAAGACCTCGTTATAACCAAAAAAGTCATCCAACAAGGAAATCCTATTGGATCCAACTACCTTCTGTAGGATGTGGTCCATATTAGGCAGAGGGTAATTTTCTTTTAGAGAGGATTTATTTAAATTTTGGAAATCAATGCAGAGTTTGATTTAACCAGTCTTCTTTTGAGTGGGCACCAAGTTGAATACCCATTAGGAATATCTCATAGGTACGATGATTTTTGCATCATACATTCTCTTTACCTATTTTTCAACTAGAGGCATAAGTATGGGATTAATCCTCCTTAATTTTTGTTTAAAGTGTTTATGATCTTCTCTCAGTGGAATTTTGTGTTGTATGATACTCGTGTCTTAGAATTTTAGGTCCTCATAACTCTAGGCAAAAACATCAATGTATTCTTTGAAAAATTTAATGTAGTTCATCTTTCCAGCTGGAGGTAAGGATTTAAACAATTTGATCATTTTGGGTGGAAGTTCAGTCCCAATGTTATGTTCCTCAACCCCAACTCCAGTGGGTTCAATTTTTGGCTTCTTAGCTACATCATCAAAATCAAATAGATCTTCTAATGGAATAAGTCCTCTAGGCATGATGTTTTCTTTAAGTTGTAAAATATTTGTTTCTTGTTTTTCTTCATTTATTTCATGTAATTCTAATTTATTTACACTAGTATGTAAATCATTTTCTATATCAAACTCTACATCTATTTTAGTATCTTCAAATTCATCTTTAGATTGTAAAAAGTTTTGAATCTGAGCATCATCTCCAAAAACCTTCCAGTATCTAATGTTATTAGGTATAATAGGTCTATTCTTTACTTCGATTGTATATGGATGAGTGGGAAGAAATGGTAATTTACAAGTACTTGCTGAAGTAGCAAGACCATCAAGCAGTATATTTTGATCTCTTGAAATTGAAGAAAAACTATATTCAGTAAAAGAATCAATAAAGCCTAACACATCGTTTCTGTAGGCTCTCATCCTAGGAGGTTTTGCAGAGTATTCTCCTTTGATTTGTTTTATCACTAACTCAAAATCTCCAAGAATGGCAATTCGTTTTGCACCAAGTTTCTTTAAGAGTTGTAATCCTAAGAGTAAGGCTTTGTACTCTACAACATTATTGGAACACTAAAAATTTAATTTGTAAGAGTTCCCTTTTGAATGATGAGTATATGAATTAGAAACCGAAGCACCAGCACCAACTCCTTCTTTACTTACTGATCCATCAAAACAAAATTCCACAAAACTTCATCTGAATTATCTTGGTCAGTGATTAAGGTTTGACCATCAACATTGAGACAAAAATCAGTAGTATGGCTTTGAATTTTTCTTGTGTTCTTACATCATTGTAAAGAATAAATGAGTCTAAATTAGAATGAACATAATATATAAGATAATTATTGGTCCTATCTTGAGTGGTGGCCATGAATTTCATGAGTTTCTCTCTATAGAGTCTTCTATCTTAACCAGGGATAGGGATAGTTGCATAAGACATATTCATCTGTAAAGTTCCTTGGAGTTTGGCTCCCCGTGAACAAGAAAGAAACATTCCATATTTGGGTGGAATATCGACAACAACTATATCCATAAGTACACTTTTGGCAGGGGTTTGAACTAAATTTACACATAAATATTTTATCAGTCCAAGGCACTTAACTTGACTAGGATCAAATGAACACAGGTTTTTATACCTTCTGGTAATTTCTAACCCCAACTTCTCCATAATTAATTTCGGCATAAGATTGTGGGAGGCCCCTATGTCAAGCATAGCATTGTGAAGGATATTGTCATGAATAGTTAGACTAACATAAAAAGGAGGAACATCTCTCTCTTGAAGTTTTCCATCAAATTCTATCCCAAGTAGTAATTCAAGTTGATCATCTAATGCATTAACTGTATCAATGCCTTCTCCTATGCTCAATGCTTTCATTACCTGGGATCTATAAGGAGTTTTACTCAACAATTCTATCAAAGGAATAGGGATTTTGAGTTTTCCAAATTCGTTTTCTATATTAAATGATTTCTTTTTTTTTTATTTCAATTGATAGCTTCTAGTTTATTAGCCACATCTCTTTGGATTATATCTCTTAGTTGGCTGGTAGAGGGATCATTTGTTTGAATTGTTTTGGACATGGTGTTAGGTTTTCTTGAGATTATGACATCAGGAATCTTTCGAGTAAGGAGCTCAACATTATTTTTGGCAGGTGTTTCAACTCGTTTCTTTAGAGGAGTATCATGTAATTTTCTACTCCTTAGGTTGTATTGATTGTGAAATTCCATAATAGAGTTCTCAAAGCCTTTCTTGTAATCCTTTATTTCTTCAAGTTCTATTTCATTTTGGGATAATAGGAAGATGTCTTGATCTTCCTCAGTAAGAAAAATATAGTCATTATCATTTAGTCCTAATAGATTTATTTGAGTATTTATTGTATCATTAGCTACTTCAACCTCCTGATATGTATAATTTTCTTGAAAAGGAAGTATTACCCGCTGGTCAGGACCCTTTTGGTCTCTTTGTTTATTCAAGGGTTGATTTTTTTGATAGTTTACAATTATTATTTTCCCAGTTTGATTTTCACTTTGAGGATTCCTACCAGCTATATTGATTATGTCCATTATTTTTTCTATTGTTCTTAGTAGATTGTCTAATTTATAATCAGTAGAAACATAAAATGAAGGTTCCTCTTTTATCGTTACTCTCTTTCCAAACTTTAACGTAGCTTTCTTGGCTAACAAATTAGCCTCTTCTTTAAGTGTGTTTGCTTGCATCTCCTCTAAGGTGAAGAGATGTCTTTCTCTCAGTTGAAAGGACATATCAACATCGAATCCTTCTGGGAAATGTATCAGGGCCAAGCTAGGGGTTGGTTTATGGCAATGGGAATTGCATTATAAGCCCTATTAAATCTATCACAATACTCCTCTACAATTTCAATGGGACATCTCTTAAGGTTTTTATAATCATTAAGGATCTGCAGAGGACTCTTTTTGATTTCCCACCTACTTAGGAAAGATTGGTGAAAAGTAGCAAGGTCAGTTATCCTACCAACTGCAAGGTCTTTGAATCACTTTTTGACTTCTCCACCTAAGCTCTCAGCAAAAAGCCTTAGTTTTACATCATTATCATCTACTTCATGAAGACCAAAGAAGTCATTCATCTTCTTAATGTGTTGTTGTGCAGTCACAGGAATAGTACCATCAAACTGGGGTATCCTAGTCTGTATCCTAGTCTGATAGCCTTAGGGCATATTATGCAACTGTATAGGTAGAACCAGAGGTGCATAGCTAGTAGCCATGATTTTTGGTATTTAGGGAGGAGAGGATATAGGATTTGTGGGCATTAATTGGTTGATTACTTGAGATACTACTAGATGAGTAGTTGAAATTATAGAAGAGGAAGGGACAACTAATGTCGGATGTATTGATAGAGAGGATGAAGCAACTACAGCAATAGTGAGAGCAGAGAGCTCAAGAGACTGTTGTATGCAAGCTTGATGTACAGCCTAATCAAGGGATAAAACAAGATCTTGCAGTTTGTCAAACTTCTGAAGGGCTTGCTGATATGAATCAAGTTCAACAAATGTTCTTATTGATTCATATGGTTGAAGAATTGCTTCTTCAACTACAGTCTGATCAGAAAAATATTCAGACTTAGTCCTAAAAAGACTATGCTCGAAAGGGAGCTCAAACTGAATATCGTGAATAGTATCAAGGTTCTCAAGAAGAGAATTGGCCCTTGTAAGGGGGCTATTTCTTCCCTAGCTTTCAAGTAAACTTCTCCTTCTGAGTATTCTTTCAGGATTTTCTAGAATTTCAGGTGGGCCAGGATCAGTATTGGCTTAAGTATAAAGTTTTTTTGAGCCATATTTATTTGTTTTCGTTTTTAAAATTAAAACAACCTCTAATCCTTTATTTCCAATGAGTTAATCATTAAATTTCTTGAAATAAGGATATAGGAATTAGGGAAATAATATTATGATGATGGAATAAAGAATTATTTTAATTCCCCAGTATGGTCGCTAGAATGTTAGCACTCAGTAATTTTTTGAGATTGCCGAAGAAAATCACCAATGTAACCACAAACAAACTTTGGAAGTTGGGATCTAGCCCTGCCAGCTTCAGAGAGGGCTCTCTCTTTAAGATTTAAAGTTTTTTGGCTCAATATTAGGCTAGTTATTAAGTTTGGGTTTTGAATTGTATTTGAGTGGTTGTTTGATAACTTAGATTTCCATTGGGCTCTGGATTCTAATACATAAAATACAAATTATCTTGAGTATCTATAGATAGATCTCATAAGGCAAGGTAGCTAGACTAGACTCTTTAAATTATGTGAAATGGAGAAGAAGAACATAACAAGGTTCACTTTAAAATATAATGCATCATTACTTGAATTATATATTCAAGGATCAGAAGAAAACATAGAAATTATTTGTAGCCAGGTGTAGAGTGTAGACTTAAACAAACTCTACCCTTTATTTATTTACTGAATAATTCAAATTTTAGAAAACAATCATGTGTTATAAGCATAGGAATATAAACACATATACCAGATATTTGTACTTCACCACCAATTTGACACATGAATCTTGTGAAAGAGATTCTATATTACTTTGGAAAATCATCTATTGCCTCAACAAAAGATATACAATAGTGCTTCTTTGTCCAAAAACCAACCTGTACTACTTCAACAATTGAAATATTTATAACTAAATTACAAAAATACCCTATCAAGATGACAAGGATGCATCTACAAAATGATAGGACCGAATTAATCTAACTTATTACAATAGAATGAGGAAAATCGAACTGTCTGAAGTAGTGGCACTGAAATGAAGGAAGAACTGGCTGTCCCATGCTAAAAAACTGGATGCATTGTGATGCTGAGATGTGCTGCTAAATTTACCATTTACTCTAGTAATTCACAAAGTTTATCCCAACATTGCTCACTTGGGATATTCATCTTCATTAATTTCATGTACACTTCATCAACCACAGTGTACCTGGAAAATTTTGGCTGGGTGATGAATAAAATCGTAATTGCATACTAGATGTCGAGATCAAACGATAGTGCTTTGAGAAATTCCCTTCTTGTCATCTTGATTCTTTAGGTTGTCACTTTTGAGTTGTCTCTCACTTTATTCATAATCTATGCACTATAATCTGGCCATCTACTGAGTTTGTCATTTATAACTAACATGTTTGGAAGTCCCTTCTTGTAGAGAGACTCTAGCTTCAAAAAGAATCTTTGTATGCTTGTGTTCATGTTTTTCCTTTTTTGATGCAAGAGCATCTAGCACCCTTAGTCAAAGGGAGAAATCTGAAGCAGAGCAAAGAGGAAGACATGGACCAGGGGAGCAAAAAAGGGAAAAATTTATCTTAAAACAGATTTAAAGATGGAATGGATAAGTCTCTCAAAGACTTGTTATTATTGTAATCTGCCATGCATGCATGTACCAAGAGCTTTAGGGCTTTTGTAAGAGGAAATCATGGAAAAATTGATCGGATCCTTCCATGATCCAATCCAACACTTCTTATATATACGAACCTGTGTGTTCAATAGAGAATATAGAGTGGGATAGATACAATGTAGTCGAAAGGAGAGTTTGTCCTAAGGCTGAAATGCATTAGAATTCTAACCGTGTTGTGTTAATATAATATATGTGTGTTTATGTTGAACTGTGTGCCTGTTTGTGTTATCTATATATATATATATATATATATATATATATATATATATATATATATATATATATAATATATACATACATACATACATATGCATTAATGGTTTGAAATCCAGCTTTCATATGTGCGTGCCGAGGGTTTAAATCCCAATTTTGAGTGTGTTGATCGACCATCAGGTGTGATGGTGATCCATTGAATAATGAAATATCATTTATATGAGTATTTTGTAGATTGTGGTAGAATTGCATTTAATGCAAAATTCCATCGAACGTGAAGAATATTAAGTTACCGGAATGCCCTAAAACCATTAGATCATACAGGTCAATGGTTCAGGTAAAGTCGCGAGAAGACTGAGCAACTGTTAGATCTAAAAGATCAATGGCTGAGATTGATCACATCAGCAGAAGTCTTCATGGATAGATCACATCTTAACCCTTTGCAAATGTTGATTGCGAGAGGGCAATGTAATGTAGACCGTTGGATAGGAGTTGATCGAAAGGCGGAGGATTCATCGCATGTCGCGGGATAGGAAGGCCGATGGACAGTGTATTCGGGATGTCGATATAGCAATCGCGGATAAATCAGAGATTGGCAATTAGGGCCAGGCAGAGTTCGGGATATTGGAGGAGTGGAGACTTAGGGCGGACCGGATATATTTACATATGCAGGTAAATAGACCTTGAGATCTTTCTCTATTGTAATATCAGAGATCGGAGTTGGAGGAAGGAAAGTTATATATGTTTTGTTAAAGACCCGCGATAGGGTCAATCGTGATCAGTGAGGTACAACCTTGGGTTCTATGTGGAGGTCGTACCAAAAGGTGGAATGATGCTTTTTTGGGGTTTTCTTTTATAAATGGATGATATAGGATTTTAATGCTGATATGTAAGGCTCCTAATAGTGTAATAGCTCCGATGAAGTATAAGTCCATGGTTTAATAGCTTAAAGCCTTATGAACGCTTCCAATAGGCTTAGTGGGCCATAACCCACAGGCCTTGGGATCGATTATTTAAAGGAAAGGGATTTTGATTAACCCCCAAAATTCTCTTTTCATCAAGTGGTATCAGAGCAGACGAAGATTCTACATGCAAGGGAAGGTTAAAGGATTCCAGAGAGAAAGAAGAAGGAGTAGGAGGTATAGTTTTTAAAGCTGGAGAGTTATGGTCTTACTGTCATGTAGATAACGACATCCAAAGGTGAGAAGATTACAGCAAGCCTAGAGCATGGTGTGCTCATATGGTTCTAGAGGAGAGAACCTAAAGGATGCCAAAAGACCTAGTGAGGAGGGCTTGGTGAGGTATCATGTAGCAGAAGGAGACTATTATTGCAGAGGTTTGGTTGCAGTTCACAGAAGACCATAAAGGTAGTTCCACTGAAGAATGCAATGGGTAGAATTGCTAAGGACAAGGAGAAGCATATGAATAGGAGGTCATAAATTTTTGTGCCTTAGGAGTCTAATGCAGGAGCATCTAGCACCCTTAGTCAAAGGGAGGAATCCGAACTGGAGCGAAGAGGAAGACGTGGACCAAGGGAGCAAAACAGGGAAAAATCTATTTTAAAATAGATTTAAAGATGGAAAGGATAAGTCTCTCAAAGACTTGTTATTATTGTAATCTTCCATGCATGCATGTACTGAGAGCTTTAGGGCTTTTGTAAGAGGAAATCATGGAGAAATTGATCAAATCCTTCCGTGATCTGATCCAACACTTCTTATATATACGAACCTATGTGTTCAGTAGAGAAGAGAGAGTGAGATAGATACAATCTAGTCGAAAGGAGAGTTTGTCCTAAGGCCGAAATGCCTTAGAATTCTAACCGTGCTGCGTTAATACAATATATGTGTGTTTATGTTGAATATATATATATATATATATATATATATATATATATATTATATATATATATATATATATATATATATATATAGATAGATAGATAGATAGATATGCATTAATGGTTTGAAATCCAGCTTTCATATGTGTGTGCCGAAGGTTTAAATCCAATTTTGACTGTGTTGATCGACCATCAGGCATGATGGCGATCCTAAATAATGAAATACCATTTATATGAGTATTTTGTAGATTGTTGCAGAACTTCGTTTAACGTAAAAATCTGTCGAAGGTGAAGAATATTAAGTTGGCGGAATGCCCTAGAACCATTAGATCATATGGATCAATGCTCCAGAACAAGTCACGAGAAGACTCAACAACCGTTAGATATAAAATATCAATAGTCGAGATTGATCACATCAACAGAAGTCTTCATTGATAGGTTAGGTCTTAACCCTTTGCAAACATCGATTGCAATAGGGTGATGTAATGTAGACCGTTGGATCAGAGTTGATCGAATGATGGAGGATTCATCGAATATCACAGGATAGGAGGGTTGATGGACAGTGTAGCTGGGACACCGATATAGCGATCGCCAATAAATTGGAGATCGGAAATTGGGGCTAGGGAGAGTTTGGCATATCGGAGGAGTGGCAACTTAAGGTGGACCCAATATATTTACATATGCGGGTATATAAACCTTGAGATTCGACTCTATTGTAATATCAGAGACTGGAGTCAGAGGAAAGAAAGTTATATATGTTGTGTTAAAGACCTGCGATAGGGTCGATCATGATCAGTGAGGAGGTACAACCTCGGGTTTTGTGTGGAAGTCATACCAAAAGGCAGAACAATGCTTTTTGCGGTGTTTTCTTTTATAAATGGAATATAAAGGATTTTAATGCTGATATGTAAGGCTCTCGATAGTGTAATAGATCCGATGAAGTATAAGTCCATGGTTTAATCGTTTAAAGCCTTATGAATGCTTCCAATAGGCTTAGTGGGCCATAACCCACAGGCCTCAAGATAGATTATTTAAACGAAAAGGATTTTGATTAACCCCCAAAATTCTCTTTTCATCATTTTCTCCTCCAGTTATCTCATCAGGTTCCTTTTAGTCAACACCTTCTTGACTTCCAAAATTATCTCCATTCTATCTTCAATCTCTAATTCTTCTAGCTCTTGATTGTTCTTGTAATTTAGAAATTTCATTAGCTGAATAGCTTCATTTGGTTTGTCTCCTAGTTGCTTTCTAACCTACTCAATGGCTTCATTTGACCTTTAAGAAAGTTCCTTTTGTTCAAAGTGATTTGGATAGAAGGCCCAACTTCTCCCATGTATTCATTAATTGTTTTGTAGATTTTTTCCTTCACCTTTGCCAATTTTTTTCCCATGGCACATTCTCCTTCCATTTTCTATAATCTTTGGGACAAGGTGTGAGTTTTATGCATTTTTGTCAAGTAGGCATTTTCATACCTTGTACTCTGCTCCTACAACACTTTTATCTCGTGCTACAATTTCTTTAGCTCTTCTCCCTGTATAGTCATATTTTCCATAGATTGAGCTAATTTAACTGAGTCATCCACCACTAAGGTGGGAAGAACTGTTGATGGTGATGTTCTAACTATAGTAGTTGTTGTAAGGACACTTGTCTATAACATAGATGCAATTGGAACTTCATGAATAGGAACAACTGCAAGTGTGAATTCTATTACTTTTCCTCTATAAGCTTGTCCATTTCAGCTACCATTGTTTGAATCTGGGCACTTTGCTCCATAAGTAATTTTAGCATCTCTTCCTTTGTAGCTCTATTTCTCCAAGTTCTTTAGCCTAGGGGTCTTTGGTTGCTGGCAGCTTTAACTTCTTCTTTAATGCTGCAATATCAACATTCTTCTTTCTGATTATTTCTTCCATAGATTTTGCATTTTCTGTATCAAGGCCTACTTTGACTATCATTTCCTCTAAGTATTTGATTCTAGTATCTTTGGCCAATGAGGCCACTTTCTCCAATTTGAGTTGTGACTGCACATTATTTAGAGTGAGCTATAGTTTTGAGGTAGTGATAGGAGTCTTTGTGAAAGTCAAGTATACCATCTCACCTAGCTTTCTATGCATATCTATTTGATCCAAAGGATGAACATCCTTTGACTCAAATTCAAAAGTGGTTTGTTTGAAGCATGTTGTTGACTTTGGTTGAGGGACCTCAGTCTGCAAGAATGCCATGTCCATTCTTCCCTTCTCTGTATCATATGTTGAATAGAAGAGTATTTCTTTTTAAACTAAGTTGATATGTTGTCATGAATGGCCTCATTCCTTTGCTTGATTTCCTTGTATCTCTAAAAATGTTGAATTGTATCTGTTGTAGAAGTTTCAGGTGTTTGAGGGGTAGTAGCTAGAATATCCTTTGTAATTGAGGAAGATGTTGGGGATTATGTAGTTCCACTATCAAGCTTCAATGTCTTCAAGCCTGAAAGTACAATAGTGCCTTGTGTGTCATCCAATGATGGAAATTCTATTTTAGAACCGGAGCCAGTTTTATTCTTCTTAGTATATATTTTAATTTCCTTAGCGGATACTTAGGTGACTGGGGAATCATCATCCCTTGCTCCCTTTTCTTGTTTCTCTTTGGGCAATGGAGTCTCTAGAGTTGTCCTTGATAGTACCTGCTCCTTGACCTCCTGCAATGTATTTTCCAAACAAGTGTGTTGATTCATATATTTTAAAATTTCAGGCCTCTGTGTTTGCACATATGGTGTAGTTTTTTGTTCTACTCTCAACTTGTAGATTACCCCAAAGGGGTCATAAGACCAAGTGAAACTGAGAGGAAATTTCACGTATTTTAGCAGGAGGTACGCTTCCTCTCATGCTGCTCTAGTGTTGCAGATGAATGGTCCAACTTGTGTCTTAATCCTAAACTGGGATTTTTTCTTGGCTTCCACAAAGTGTATTGTTATATTGAATTATCTGCCTGATATATTCCAAGGAAAATATCCTCATGGGTAAGTATTTGGGAAGTTTTAATGGTGGCAACTCTAAACCATACACTCTAATCTCTCAAAATGATTGGTAGAGGTACCATCCCATGTTTTAACCTGTTCACTAAGTTTTATAACCTTCTAAATTTATTCATTGATCCTTGGAACCTGTTGGCCACTAATGCCAAGCTTGGTAGTCTATTATGGTGTCTGCATACTCTGAGGTAACATCCTTCTAAAAGCAAACTATTACCTCTATTACATCCAGGTACACAAATTTGGCACCTCTATCCAACTCATCAGATAGCATGCACATCATAGTTTTGAGCGCATTAGGACCAATGACATAATCGTGCATAGTGTCTTGGCTCATCTACAAGTCTGCGCTGGTGGCTATGCACATCAAATGCCTGAAGTACATGTCCAACTCTAGTTGGACTTGGTTCTTTGGCTTTGCCTCAGTGAGTGTGCCAATGGAAGGGATCACATGTGTGCTCACAATGATATCCATGATCTTGAAAACTCATGCATGTGAAGCATGTAAGTTGGTGCTAAGATATTGGAGTTCCCTATAGTTCAGGATTTGACTCCAAATGCATGCCTTCAACTCCACTTCCTTTGGCTTCATCATCTTTGGCAAGTACAATGGGGCTCACTTGTACCTCATTGTCTATATCTGCATGTGATCGACAATAGTGTGTATGTCTATTAAGACGCGTGCTCTCCTAGCAAAGCATTACTGCCAACCATTAAGATGGAAACCTAACTTATGCAGGGTGATGAACCTGAAGTACAGCTTCCACATGATTGTCTCAAGAGATGATAATTCATCAAGTATCACTTTCTTCAACTCTGCTTTGACATATTTTATAGCTTCCTCTTGTCCCCGCTTTATCGCTTATAACTCCTTAGCCATGCACTCGTTCTCAGCTTTCAAGAATCTAACACTCGAGATGGTGGCTTTGGCATATGCCTTTCTAGCATCAACCAATGTAGTTGGATGTCTTCACATCAAACACAATCATTCATTCTTCAAATAGGGAAGGACATACATGGACATCTGCAGTGGGCACTCTACGCAACTACACAACTCTATGTTGTGACTCGTCGAAACATGTGTTGTGCACATCCTCATTCAGATTGTACTCAAGGATTTCAATGTCTCCTTATTCTATTTGGACTTACTCTACTCTCAGATATGGAAAAGCCAGTGGAGTGACCTCTTGGTTCTTAGGCATGAGGTCAATGTACTGATCTTGCTCTAGCTAAACCACATACGTGTCCATCTGTTCCAACATTTATTCAATATCCTGAGAAACTTCTAGCTCCTGCGACTGCTCACCCTATCTATTATTTACCTACTATTCAGATGAATCAATAACCTGTACGGGTGCATTTTCATCAACGTGTGCATGTTGCACCTCCTGTTGTTCCCATTCCTACTGCGCTTCCTTCTCCCTTCTGTGCAACTCTTATTCTTCCCTTAATTGTTGCTTCAACTCTTGCAACTCCTTTTCTGCCTCCTCAAGCTTCTATTTCTCCCTCTTCATTTGCACAATCCTTATGTTGCCTCTTTGCCTCAATATCCAAAGTTGCTCTCAACACAAGTCGATCTTCTTTGAACTTGTAGCTTTTCTCCGCATATGCGTTGTCGACAATCTTCCTCTTGCCTTTGTCAACCGCAAGTCTTCTGCCCTCGACTCTTGCTAATGTTATTTCTCTCTAAGATGATGCTAAATTCTACATCGCTAACCACTCTACCGCTATTTTGACTAGTTCATTGAGCCTTGAGAAGTTATAGTAGTATCTCCATGGGTCTTCCTCAGGCCAATGACATGCCCCGTAGATCCAAGGATGATACACTCTCATATAATGGTCTTCCACTAGGTGACGTAGGTCATATAAATTGAAACTTCTATTACTGAAGGTGAATCTCTTGAATTCCTTTCTCTCAGCCTCACCATGGTTTAGATTCTGGATCTCATATAACCCGATCAGAAAGTGAAGAGTGGGCCAAGGTGCCTTCTTCTTCCTATGTAGTCTTGTTGACAACCCTATCAAGATGTGGTATGAAACCTCTTGCATGACCAACTTATCCACAACAAACTTTGGTAAAACATTCGGAGCCTTCTCCACATTGTACATCCAGATAGAGGTGCCAAGTAGTGAGGCATACCAATTTGCTATGTTAACTAATGCCTCCATCGCATCATGTGACATGCAAGGCAGATCCTGCTCAGATGTCATCCTTTACATAGGGGTGATGAAGTTTTCTTGTAATTGTATTATAACTCCATGGAAGTTGCACTCAGAGAACAACCTCTAATAGATGTGCACATAGGTTTCTGAAGGTGTCCATGCCCAACCCAAGCCAGAGAATTGTTGACGGGCACAGATTGCATCAAGTATGTAGTTGGACATGAAGATATTTACTTATTGACCCTTGGGCAGATGTCAAGTTTCTATTACTTGTCCCTTCAACTAGAGAGCCAACATGTTGGACCAATTGAAAGATCTTCCTTCGTTTGTCAGCTGATCCAACACAATCACCCAACTCTGCGATCATGTTTCTATACTCTCTTGGTCGTATAAGCAGCATGTGAAGATGACCAAGAGATGATAAGCCTTTATCAGTACCCTTGTCTTGTAAACTTGGTTTGGCGTTGTCATAAACTTAGATGGCTCTTTCACCTAGCTCTTCAAGATGTCTCTTAAGCTTGCACTGCTACTAGGTCTGGAAAAGGGTGCATCCATTGTGACCACTGGTTGCGGCAAGTGATACATCTCTTGAAGCTTCTCTCCCCTTAAGGTAGAAATTTTTGTTCCAATGGCACTGCTCAACACCATCTTCTCTAGAACAATATGCGAGACAATCCAGTGGATCATGCTCGCGCATGGAAACATGGAATACCTGCATGCAATCTGGTACAAGCTAGACTTGTGTATGTTGACATTGACTCTGTAGTCCTCGAGATTCTCCTCAAAGGTTCCTGAAAATATGTCATTGATGTCTCGCCATTTCATCTTGATCTCCTTGTCTATGAACAACTTAGTGTCTTCATAGATCGGCAAGCTCATAGACACTTTCTCAACCACATCTCCAGTTTCACTCTCAATGGTGTCCTTTGACCCTACTCTCTTGGAAGCCATTGTAGTTGTGTTGTTGAGAGACTACAGAACACTTGTGATACCTAGAGATAGAGAAACACTCATGGCAAGCACAATGTGAGTTGAAAACCAAAAGAAACTTGAGGAATGACATGCAACACACCTGTATGACTCACACGAAAATCTGCGCAATTTTTAGTGGGAGGATGGGACACTCACTACCAAAGCTACGCAGAACACAGTCTGGACTATCAGTGAGCTGACTAACTGCTAAAATTGCATAGAGCATAGTCCATCTTAACTTGTTGAGGACTGAAATTGCATAATGTACAGTTTCAATCAGCATGACTAAAACCCAGGAAAATTGGATTGCACAATTGTAGGGGCCAACTAAGGCACTACCTCTCAAAATTTTTTAGATCACACCCTAAGAGGTTAGTGTGAGGCAAGATATGTGCAATTTTTGGGAGCAAGGCAAGGCCTTCCATCCCAGAAATGTGCAGTGCAAGATGGGAAAGGAAAGGTCTGGGCCAAGGCATCCCAGATCCATTGACAGGTGACTAAAAACAGTAAGCACTGAATGCCTGTGTTAAACTGGGTGCAGACATGAGTGAATGAACATGCATGCAATCATTAAGTGCAAGATTGAGTAAGATGGGAAAACACTGAAGTGTGCGAAGCGAGTCACCGCAATAGTGCCCATTAGTTCAGAAACAATGCCATGCATGTGACAACAAGGAGATGTAATGAAAAACTTGAAACAATGCTTTTACAAATTAACATGCATTAAAATGACATAAAGGATTCAACAAAACTAAGCAAAAAACACTCACACAAGCCGAAATATGAAAAGCGATAGAAATGTAGCAAAATACATGAAATTCCGACTTGCCCGAAAAAAGTTGTGTTGAGTGTGCCAAAGGTTCCTAGCTGCGATGGGGAATGCCAGAGCTCCATGATCTAGGTGAAGAATGAGCTCTAAAGCATCGAATAAATATTTTTGACAAGATCGAGGGTTATGATGTGCATGCCACAAATCTAGGAAAAAGTGACACTTGGAGTGAGATTTCTCAAACAAATTTTGCATGTAACCTCCAACTGCTAAAAATAGATCCCTCAAAACTGGGTTCGATTTTTGCAGTTTTCTTTTTTGACTTTTCGGGAAAAAGTTGCCCATGCATTCAAAGAAATATTTCTTAGTCCTGGAGGGAACCGGTCAACTTGTCAGCACATGCAACAGATTGCAAGCCCTAGAGTGACTTTTGCGCAATTTCTGGGTTCAGTGGTTATGGCTACCCCTCAAGCTCTGCGCAATTTTTGGATGGAAGCCAGGGTTTCCAGCTAGAACTATGCAAATTATGATAGCAAACCCAATGATGGGATGCTCTGCACAATTTTCAAGGGGAAGGTAGTCTGCATGCTCTGCGCAATTCTGGAGAGTAATTGGTTTCCTTGATGCTCTGCCCCATTCTCAAGAGCCAGGTTGTTTTCCCTCCAGTTATGTGCAATTATCCAAGTGAGAACAAGAGCTAGTTGAAGACCCAGTCACAGGATGTCAGCTTGCGGGTGAAAGGCAAATAAGTTAGCAAACACAAGCTCATAAGCCAAGAAACTCAACTGAAAGCATATGTACCTAGGCAGTGCAAGACATACTGCTAAGCATGGTTGGTAGGTAGGCTCCAAAATGAATCTAAGGAAAAATTTTGGAGAATGGTTGTAGCCGCTACAACAATACTCACATTAGAGTCCATGGTCAGAATATCAATGGTCTATAAAATAATTACATGTTAGCTACGAGAAGGGAGAATCTCCATTCCTCACCAAAACCTGAAGAACAAAACATAATGAGAGTCAAACCGTAATCCTGTCGAGAGCAAATCAATTAAAAAACTTCAGATTTAGGAAGATAAGCTAAAATGTTTCATGGTGAATACTTGAAGGGCCAAATGTTTGAGTAAAACCCTTAAACCCCACAAAGCATAAGGGCATTCATTCATTAGAATGGATAGAAAGCACAAGAAGAAATTTCTAAGGATGTATATATCATCTACACCTCATATCACCTACATAGGAAACATAGAAACTGGTTAGATGACTATAACAAATGATAAAGAAATAATAAATTAAAATCTAATGAAGTAAATGAAAGGGATATCCATTTATCTCTTAATACTACTGTGAATATCAATGTGTAACTAAGATCCTTGAAGAAATGGAAGGAACCAAAAAAATACACTCATGGAAGGAACCAAAGAATACACCAAAGAATACACTGGTTTAATAACTAGAATCACACAAGTACAAAAGCAAGTGTTGAGGTTTGAAGCCGTGACAAAGTGAATCCCTCGAGTCTATAAAGTAAAACCTCAAATGCAAATGAACAAGGATAGGGGCAAGAAGCTTTAGTCATTTTTTGAATGATCAACATGAGGCATTAGATTACCTTGAGAAATCTCAGCCATAGAGCATGGATTCCATGTGTAGTGCGTGAGTTGGCCCATGGGTAAGTAGTTATGTGGAAATGACACAAGGGTGTTGGGACCCATGAGGATTATAACCATATGCACAAAATATAGCAGCGGTATACACATTATCTACACTATTTACTCAAGTATTATCTACACTATTTACCCATTGTTCTGTAAGTTTAATTTTGTACATGAATAATTAACTTCTAGTTTATCGATGTTTATTCAAACTGGAACCAGAAAATATAATGTATACTCCAAAAGTCATATGGTATGATTTCCATCATTTTAGAAAAGTTATAAACATAAGTTACACATTAAATATGGGAAACATAGTAGGTCCAATAAAAACTTAAAAAAATAGTAATGCAACATTTTGCTTTTATGTTTAAACTAAAAAGTTGGTTACATTAGAGGAAAAAGTATGGAAATGTGAATCATATGGCAAAATAACAATCATAAATTAAGTAGGATAAAATTATAAGAATGCAAATGATCCACATACTCACCCAAAAAATAGCCAAATTATAAGCGAGGGATGCAGCATTATAAAGTTTTAGAATGCTCAACTTGAATAGTACGTAATTAATATGGACATTTCTAAATCATTTTACGATATAATATGGGTAAAACATATTATTTGATTCTATATTATTTGAACATTTGAAAATTGGAAAGTTTAAGAACTATTATGAAATATTTAAAATTTTGTTAAATTTAATTATAATTAATTATCTATAATTTTTAAAACTAAATAGTTTAATTTTAAAATATATTAAATTAAAAGAGGTTGAATAAATATGAATAAGTTAATTTTAATTAAATAAAAATTACAATTTTTTCCAAAAGAAAGATGTTACAATTTTATTTATAAAGTAAATAAAACTACATTTATAGATGTTTTAGGCTAGATAATGTAACTAAGTTTTGTCTTCATAATTGTATCAGAATACATTTTGTGTAAAAAGAAAAAGAAGAAAAAATATTTTCAAGCATGGGCTTCATAGTCACAGAAATTATTATTTTATTAGTGAACATGTTTTTCATGCTTTTAGGATTTGATGAAGTCAAAGAGTCAAATTCCTACTAGGACCTATTGTAAATAAATAAAAAGTCAAATTGTAAATTGGGTTAAAACAACCTCCAGATGCCAAGTTGGCCTACTTGTCATGTGAGCCCTTCCCTATTGGAAATGTATTGACAATCCATTGGAAAAGGATGGAGAAAGGGAAGTTGGAACTCATTTGGAGACACACACTTCACATTTTTGGTTCTATAATATCACAAGGAGACATAGAAAAGAAGAGGAGGGCCAAAGTCTGAGATTAAAGAAGATTTTCCCTTGAACTCCAATTTGTGAAAGTTTTTCCTTCTTGAAGATTTGTTGTTGGTCTCTTGTGGATGGGTTCACTATGTAGAAGAAAGGTTTGACTTGGCATATAGAGGGTTAGTTATGGTTCTTGGATATCTCATTTGATATGATTCTTTAAGAAGAGCATATTTTGGGTTTTCCCCTTAGAGGGGTTTTTCCCTGCCTTGGAACCTATATCTTATGTTGTTTGTTTTCTTGTATGTTATGGAAATAGCTCACAAAGCAAAAGAAAAGATAGATCAACGACTTCTAAATTATCCTCTTTGAGGGGAAACCTCCTTTACATTACATAAATGAACAATTCTTGGATGATAGAAATGCAAAGACCTCCTTAGTATTTATAGGAGTCTAAGGGGTCACAATATAATTAGAACGTAAATAAAAATACTAATGTAGAGGCACAAAAATAACAATAGTGGGCTTCTATGGGGCACAATAATAGCAATATGCAAGATAAACAGACACAACAATAATAAGATGGGGCTACACTAATAATAATAATAAGGGGAATAAACTAGTATTATAGAGACCTAACATGCCAATCTTCTTCAAAAAAGTGTTGTCCTCAACACTTGAGTAGTTTTGGATGCTTCTGTTCAAAATTTTCACCCTCCCATGTGGAATTTTCAACATGTAAGTTCTTCCACTTAATGAGATACTCTGAAACTAATCAATTTCATAGTTGTCAGGTTCTTATTTCCACGAATTCTTCAGGCTCAAATATGATTTTTCCTTCTTTGTCAAGTTTTGGCAATAATTTTTGATGTGGGACCTTGTCACTAATAACATTCTTTAAACATGAAACATGAAGAATTGGGTGTACTTGGGAAGATGCAGACAACTCCAATTTGTATGCCATAGTACCAATCTTTTGCGACGGCTTGTAAGGGCCATAGTACTTGGGTGATAATTTATTATCCTTCATAGCTTGCTCGAGGGACATTTATTTGTATGGTTGTAGCCATAAAAATACCCATTCACCTACATCAAAACTTATTTAACTGTGATCTTGATTTTCCTGTTGTTTCATTCGATTTTGCGCCAGAGTGAGGTTACCCTTTAAGAGTTGGACAACTTATTTTTTATGCTTGATGTGATACTTCACTTCTTGAACATTAGAATTTTCTCTTAAGGACGATGTAATGGTGGTGGATGATATCCATAAAGTGCCATAAATGGGGTCATTTTCTCTACACTATGGAAGGAAGTGTTATACCACCATTCAGCTAGAAGTAACCACTTGACCCAATTGTGTTTGTTTATCAAATACAAAGCAACAAAGGTATCCTTCCAAAAATGTGTTCATTATCTTAGTTTCTCTGTTAGATTGAGGTTGATAAGATGATAACGTTGTCTGCCACTTACAATAATCATTGGGTTTCCATGTAGCTTTTAAATTATTTCCATAAAGGTAGTAGCAATTGTACTTTCTTTAAAAGGATTATATAATGCCCAAAAATGTGTATACTTGGTAAGTTTATCAACTACCACATGATGACACTCTTTCCTTCAGACATGGGTAAAATTGTGATAAAATCCATTGAAACATCCTCCCAATGTTGACTTGGAATGGATAAAGGTTGTAACAGACCCGAGATCTTACTCAACTTTATTTTGCTGGAAACCCAAACATTCTTCAACAAACTTCTGAATATCAGATTTAAGGAAATCCCAAAAAAATTCCTTCATGATCGTGTGGTAAGTTTTTAAAAATATTGAGTTCCCTCCTAAGGGGGAGGTGTGCAAATCCAAAGGAATCTTTTACTTGAGTTAGGAATTCTTACAATATATAAGCGATATTTATGCCATAATGAATCATGTTTCCAGATGAATGTATCAAATGCACTTGGATCTTGCTGCAACTTTTGAATGAGCTCCCACATCTATTCATCACTCCTTCATTCATCTGTTGCTTTGGTTATCCAATCAGGTTGGATAATAGAAATGGCACAAAGAAATGTTTCCACATTCTCATTCTTTCTTAAGAGTCCATCTGCAACAAAATTTTGCTTCCCTTTTATGTAGATGATTTTAAAGTCATAACCCAACATCTTTCTGACCCATTTTTGCTGCTCTTCTGAAGATAATCTTTATTCCATAAATTATTTAAGGATATGATGATATTTTTTTACATTGGAGTGGCTCCCCATTAGGTAAGGTATCCATTGCTTTAGTGCATGTAGTATTTCTAGTAATTCCTTCTCATAAATAGGTTTGTGTAAATACTTTCCTTTGATTGGATGAATTTCAAAAGAAATGGAACTTCCTTCTTGCATTAAAACAACACCAATTCAATTTCCTAAGGCATCACATTCCACAATAAAGGTTTTTGTGAAGTCAAATGTAGCTAAACCGGTGCTTCACACATTGCCTCTTGAAGATATTCAAAGGCCTTAGTCCATGGGGGATTCACTAACAAAGCAATACCATATCAGGTGCATTCATATTGGGGCATAAAAAATGAGGAAAAAATGAAATAATATATTGAGCATATAATAGGGGGGTAAAGGGTTTTTATATGTTGTGTAGCAATATGTGTATTATAAGGTATTTTTTATACAATAAATTGGTCACAGGGAAGAAAAAAACAAGTGGGTTGGAGAAATAAAGGTTCAAGAGTATTGTGGGAGTATTGAGAGTGGGAGGGAGAAAGACAAAATGATGGTAATATTAGGTCCATAGTAGCCTAGTATACAAACCTATGGCCCTAGAATTGACATGAAAATCATGCTAATGTTAAATTATCAAAGTAAAAGTAACATTCTCCTTTATCTTTCAATTTCATCCTTTTGCTTAAATTTTTAACATTACCATGAAATGACTCGGGATGTTTGAGAGTGGTTCCCACCTCATTAGATTTCATATGGAGAAAGTAGAATTTTAGATCTCACTCAAAATACAACAAAATTATTAGTTTTTCAAGATTTCAGGATTAGGGGGGTTGTAATGTTTCCATTGTATTTTGTCATGTATTAGGGTATCGATCTCGTATTTAATCAAGAGAGCCAAGCCCTCCATGTACCTTGATGTTAGTGACACTACTTTTCAAACTCCTCTATCATGACCCTACTAAAAATGTACTTGTCACTCAAACAAAATCTTGACTTGACATGCTATGTTTTTTCTATCTTATTTTAATGCTTATAGGGTGATATTAATGATAAAGATCCCAAGATATGAAATGATGTTGATGATATGTAGATATTTATTGTAGCATGATTTTTTTGGACGCTAGAGGCCATCCAGAGCCTATTTGTTGATGTATTTTCAGTTCAAATATGGATTGCACTCGATGTTATTTTGGTTATGTGTACCCTTACATTCTATATAAATGAGAACTTGTAATTTGTTTACCTGTGGTTGATGGAGATTATAAATACTAGATGAATGGTGTTATATGGTTTAATCCATGCCTTTAAGTTTTTTATCACAAATTCATCATTATACATGCTTTTATTGGCATGTATGCATCAAAATACATAAAATATATATATTATATAAAATTCTCCCAAATTCACTCCCAACCTAGGATCTTTTGAAAATGTCACTCCCCACACCTACTTCAGTCCCACTTCTCACTTCTACACTCACTTCATTCTTCTGCTCCCACTCCCAAGTTTTCTTGCTCTAGAACAAACATGCATCACATTACGTGTTTCTCATTTAGTGGTCCTCTCAATGATAGGGTAGTAGAGAAGGCAACACATATGACACCTTCTATTATGAAACCAGCTCAATAAAAGATAGAAAAGATAGATCAACACCTTAGAATTCAGCCTCTTCGAGGGGGCAACCTCCTTTACATTACATAAATGAATAATTCTTGGATGATTTAAATGACAAAACCTCCTTTCTATATATAGGAGTCTAAGGAGTCATAATATAACCCAACTGACCTAACAATAATAATATAAAGCCACAAAAATAACAATAGAGGGATTTTATGGGGCACAATAATAACAATATGGGGATAATAGGGGCACACCAATATTAATAAGGGATGCAACTACAATATTAATGGGGTAATCCCTAGTATTATAGGGACCCAACATGCCCCTCTCCTTCAAAAAAGTGTTGTCCTCAACGCTTGAGTAGTTCTGGATGATTCTGTACAAAATTCTCATCCTCCCATGTGGAATCTTCAGTGGATAAGTTCTTCCACTTGATAAGATACTCCGAAATTGATCAATTTCGTAGCTGTCGAGTTCTTGTTTCTATGATTGCTTCCGGTTCCAATATAATTTTCCCTTCCTCATCAAGTTCTAGCAATACTGTTTGAATTGGGAGCTTGTCACCTATAACCTTCTTTAAACATGAAACATGGAAAACTGGGTGCAATCGAGAAGATGCAGGAATGTCCAATTTGTATGCTATAGTAGCAATCTTTTGCAACGCCTTGTATGTACCATAATACTTTGGTGATAATTTATTATCCTTATTAGCTTGCTCGAGGGACATTTTCTTATATGGTTGTAGCCATGGGAATACCCAATCACCTACATCAAAACGTATTTCGATGCAATGTTGATCTACCTGTTGTTTCATTCTATTCTATGCCAACACAAAGTTATCCTTTAAGAGTTGGAGAACTTGTTGTTGATGTTCGATGTGATGTTCCACTGCTTGAAACTTAGAATTGTCTCTTAAATATGATGTGATGGATGGTGGCTGATATCCTTAAAGTGCCATAAATGGGGTCATTTTTGTTTCTGTATGGAAGGAAGTGTTATACCACCATTTAGCCAGAGGCAACCATTTGACCCATTGTGTCTATTTATCAAATACAAAGCAACGAAGATATCCTTCCAAACATTTGTTTACTATCTTAGTTTTCCCATTAGATTGAGCATGATAAGATGAGCTAGGAGCTAACTGAGTACCAAGACAAGAAAATAATTCTGTCCAAAAATTTCCAGTGAAAATGTGATCTCTGTCACTTACAATAATCTTTGATGTTCCATGTAGCTTTTGAATTGTTTCCATAAATTCAGTAGATACTGTACTGGCTATAAATGGAGGTGATAATGCACAAAAGTGTGCATACTTGGTAAGTCTAGCAACTACCACCATGATGACACTCCTTCCCTCAAACTTGGGTAAACCTGTGATAAAATCCATTGAAACCTCCTCCCAACATTGGCTTGGAATGAATAAAGGTTGTAATAGACCTGGGGTCTTAATTGTTTCAACTTTATTTTGTTGGAAAACCAAACATTCTGCCACAAACTTTTGAATATCTGATTTAAGGCCATCCCAAAACATTTCCTTTTTAACCCTATGGTAAGTTTTTAAAAATCTTGAGTGCCCTCTTAAGGGAGAAGTGTACAATTCCATAAGAATCTTTTGTTTTTGTTGGGAATTCTTATAGAGGTATAAGTGATCTTTGTACTGTGGAGCACTTGGAAGGTATGCTTTTGACAAGCAATCTAGTGGTTTTTCAATAATAATTCTAACCTTTTCTGCATTATGAGTTCAAAGAAGATAAAGGATTTTGATAAAATGTGCGAAAATAGACAAAGGAAGCTCAAGTGCTAATAATTGACGTTTTCCATGCAGGAAGACGTGGCAGCGAGGAATTGTTGTTCAAAGGCGAGAAGCAAAAGGGAAATAACTGTTGTCCCTCCAGCGGGGAACTAGATGCGGACAAGATCAAGCAAAATTAGAGCCGAATAGTCCAGGGAAAGAATGCAGGATACCGAGTCGGAGAACACAAGAAGGAAAAGAGAAGAATTGAACGATTAGCGAATCCCTCAGGATCTTTGATCCTGAGGGATCGCTGCTTTAACTTTTCTTTTGATTATCTGGATACCTCTATCATTTCTGTTATATAAAGGCACCATGCCATTGAGCAAGGGGACGACTATTTTTATGATTCTAAGTTTCAGAACAAATTGTGATCATTGAGTCTTGTTGAGAATTGACATTGTTATACTTTTGTTGATGCGATTAATATAGAAGACTTGGTGTTCATTTCGTCTCTGCATCTGGAGTAACTTAAGGCAGTGTACCATTGGCAGCTAAGGGCCCGGCTCCAAAGGACACTTGCTTTTGTACCATTATACGGTGATTTGTGTGTGGTTTGTTTATCTCTGTTATTTAAGTAATCTGATACATCTTTTATGTGATATACTATGCTCCATTATAATTGATATCTGAATGATTTCTTTATCTCATGTCTCTGCACTGTACAATTGGATCTATTTGAATTGCAACTTTCGGCTATCTCTGTAGCAGAATGTTGGTATGAATGTTATTATTATTAGATCCATGTGAAATAGCATTTGTGAGACTTGAAAGCAATATTACTTTGTTCAGAAACGTAGTCACATCATTCATTATTCTCAGATTGCTATAGTAGTATAGAACATGTACATACGGATTAGGATTGTTGTTCCATTTGATTACTGCTGTTCAATTTCATTACTGCTGTTCCATTTTATTACTGTTGTTCCATTTGATTACTGTTGTTCCATTTTACTGTTGTTCCATTTATTGTTGTTCCATTTCCAGACTGTTGTTCCATTTTACTTTCCGCCATTTTATTTACCTGCCTTTGTTGTTTTTGGTGTGAGAGAAGGCCTAAGGCTGTAGTGAGCCTCAGCAAGACGCTGCTTAGCTCCCAGACCTATAAGTCCATGCTCTAATTTCCTTTCTTCATCAGTTTCTAAAGGGATGGGTTATTGCTTCCGTACCCTTGACTGATCAACTGCCTTGTGTGATTCTATCTTTTGGGTTAGTTTAGTTACAACTTAGCATCTGTTTCCTTTCGAATCATTAGAATATTATACTACTGAGCATTACTCAGACAAATAGCCTCGGATTGAGCTACTCCTTGCAATAACAAAACGTTCCCGGATTGACTTATTAATGTGGGATAATTAGGGGTGTGAGAGACCCTAGTTACAACTCTACATTTTGGCGTCGTTGCCGGGGAGGAGTAATAGCCATTTTCCCTTTACAGAGTAGTGTGCAAATCTGCTAGGGGGGAGTTGGATTTTAAAAACGGAAGGTAAGAACCTGCATACGGAGCATGTAAAAGCCCTGCTCCACCGTCCACTCTCTTAACAGAATTGCTGGTTGATAGGATTTAGTAGTTTTTAGAGTGCATGACTAAGCAGAAAAAGCTAGAAAAGAATATCAAACCCCCAGCCAAACCTGAAAAAGCCAAAGGACTGGTGACCCTTGGCCGAACAACCTTTATAGACGAAATTTACAAGAAAACTGAATCTCAGCCGTTAGTAGGCTTCAAAAAGATTAATTCTAAGCAGCCTACTAGTTCCCTTCAGGCTACAACATCACCATCTAGAGCCTTCGCTGAGGTACATAGCCAGACTGATGAACAGGACTATCAAGAAATTGAAAATTCTGTGTCAGAACGGCTGCAGGAAGGGAACTTAAGCAACCTTTGTGAAAGAGAAGGGGAAACAGGGGAAATAGAGGAACCAAGGTCTCCTTCTAGGATAATCCAGCTATTAAACAGCCCAGATAAGGGGAGCGCAGCCAAAGTTAATATTGAAGGCACCCCATTCCTTCAGATAGAAATCCCAGATAAGGGAAGTGTCATTAAAATAGCCCCTGCCAAGGCCGTCCCTTCTCAACCTAGGAACACCCTCCTAGAAATTCCGGAAGGTTATTGGCACATATTCGATCCCATGGCGCAGAATCAACCAAATACCCAAACTTGTACATTGCAATATCCTATAGTAGATTCTGCTGCAAATGCACCCATGAAGGCGATTCCTCTTCAACACATCCCAACGTTTCATGGACTCACATCAGAAGACCCTGATGCATTCTTATTCGAATTCGATGTGTTATGTAGAGGGTACGATTACACCACTGACCCCCAGAAATTAAAGTTGTTCCCCTCCACTTTGAAGGGAGCAGCTCTGAGATGGTTTATGGGTTTAGGTGGTGGAGTCATAAACAATTGGGAGTAAATGAAAGAATCCTTTCTCAAGAAATATCAGGATTACTGTAGGTCAAGAGAACTGAAAGATGAAATTTTCCAAATGATGGCCAGACCAAATGAAACTCTAGAGGAATATGTAGAACGCTTCCAGTATAATTTACAGAGATCCCCCTATGCATCATTACCTCTGCCTGATAATGTGTTGAAAACTGCATTAATTAGAGGTATGAAAGAACAGTGGATTGAAACATTGAATATCATGGGAAAAGGGGATATTTACCAAGAGAATTTCGCTGATATCATTAATTTATGCATCAGGAGTTCAAGAGGTAGCACAAGGATAAAACCAACAGAATACGACCGGTTTGTTAGAGATAACAAAATATCAACAGAAGGAGTAACACGTGTAGAACTTGGGAATTTATTAGAAAATTTTAAAACTGATATTCTAGGGACATTAACTACACAGCTTGATATTGTGCAGGCTAGGCAAAAGTAGATGGAGGCGGAACAAAATCTGGCAATTTTCTGCCCCTGATGCAGAAGAGAACATAGCCACAAGGAATGTCCACTAGATTCAGTTCAAACATGTGCTATCTGTATGAAAGATCATCTCATCGAAAGCTGCCCCTCACTTCCTGGACTGCAGGCAGTATACAAAGAAGTAGAAGAAGAACCAGAGCCAGCATACTTTGTTAACCAGCATCGCCAATGGCAACCTAGGCAATCAGGTATGTTTTCGGACCCAACTTCTTCTTTCTAGCCTCCGCAGTACAATACTCAACAATATGGTATGTGGCAAAACCAATCTACACCCCCATTTCTGAATTGGTCATCACAGCCGTTTCCTTCCCCAAATCCATGGATGAATCAGACAAGCCAATTTGGCTGGCCTAATTTTCCTTATACCCCACCGTATTGGCAGAATAATTCATATCCTCCACAATGGATTCCCCCTACTTCACAAGGTTCACCCTGGCAGACAAATTGGCCAAGATCGACATATCAGTCAACAGGAACTATTCCACTCCCTCAACCAACTCTGCCAGCCTTACAACAAAACCCCCAGTCTAATCTGAGACCGCAACTCCCAACCCAACCCAATCCCAGTCCTAATAATAGACCAGTCCAATCCCTCCAAATCATAGAAACATCGGAAATTTGACCTGACCTAAGGGAGTCCAATGATCTTCAGTTACGATCTGGATGTATAGTAGAAACAGAGGGAGACAAAACAGTTCACATTGAAGATCAGTTACCAATAGAACAACCACTACAACAAAAGGATGCAAATAAAGAGTAGACCCATCAACAAGCAAGTACATCCTCTCCTCCTTTCCCGGAACGATTAGTCATACCACGACCAGTACAATCTCCAGACTTTGACATTCTGGCAGAGTTAAAAAATCTGTACATAAAAATTCCATTCCTCCAAGCCATACAAGATATTCCTATATATGCAAAAACTATAAAAGAACTGTGCCTAAAAAAATCAAGGAGGAATACAACCACTAACCCTAGAGTCCAAGTGGTTGGTACTTTATCCGACTTGTTATCAGGAAAATAGACACCTATCAAATATGAAGATCCCGAAAACCCAATTGTAACTGTCCAAATCTATGGTCAAACCCTGACTAACGCCTTAGTCGATCTGGGAGCTGCAATCAATATTTTGACAACCTCCACCTGCCAAAAGCTTGGTGTCACATCAGTAGAACCTACTTCTACTTTGCTAGAATTGGCAAATCGATCTGTAGTTCAACTAGAAGGAAATTTATATGATGTCATGGTTTCTGTAGACTCCTGGGAATATCCAACTGACTTCCTAATAATTAATCCAAAAACTCGACTAGATGGACATCCGCTAATACTAGGAAGACCTTGGCTTGCTACTGTCGATGCCTACATTGGTTGTTGGCAGGGAAACATGACCATAACTAAAGGACCAGACGTTAAAAATCTAGTTCTATATCCTCCAGCACAGCCAAGCCTGCCGATGATCAAAACTAATCAGTATCCTGTGTCATATCTTACTAACAATATCATATCTCCATTGACTGTCCAGAAGGCTTTAGATTTTAAAGATCAAACAGAAGATGACGCCATCAGCAACTTCATTAGTCAAACTGAATCTAGAATGCACACGCAGTGTTTTATGATAGAAGCAGCGTTTGATAGCGAGCTAGAAGAACACCCTTTAAAAGATCCACATGACCAAACAAAACCAGTGACTGTTGTTGCCAATAGCAAAGTAGTGGAAATTGAACCTGGTAAGACTCTAAATATTAACGCCAACCTTACACCAGATCAAGAAATAAAGCTTGTTAATCTGTTACAAAAATATAAGGGAGCATTTGCGTGGGATTACCCTGACATGAAGGGGATTGATCCTCAATTATGCACCCACCACATCTATATAGAGAAGGATGCAAGACCTGTTCGTCAGCCACAAAGAAGACTCAACCCCCATCTAAAAAAGATAGTAAAAGCTGAACCTCAGAAACTTTTAGATGTTAATTTTATCTACCCCATCTCTGACAGTAAATGGGTCTCTCCCCTAGTGGTGGTACCCAAGAGAAATGGAAAATGGAGGATTTGCGTGGATTACAGGGAGTTAAATAAGGCCACACAGAAGGATCACTTTCCCCTCCCATTTATAGATCAAGTATTGGACACTTTGGTAAGAAAGAATTTCTTTTTCTTTTCTGGACAGCTTCAACGGATATAACCAAATCCAAGTTGCCCCTGAAGACCAGGATAAAACTACCTTTACTTGCCCTTGGGGAACATTTGCCTATCGAGTACTACCCTTTGGCCTATGTAATGCCCCTGCTACATTCCAAAGGGCTGTTCTCAGCATCTTTGCAGATCTAATAAACGACGGACTTGAGGTGTACATGGATGATTTTACACCATATGGAGGTGATTTTGACCCAGCTCTGGATACCCTGGAAAAAGTTCTACAATGTTGTATCGCTACCAGACTTTGCCTGAGCCACGAAAAATGTTACATGATGATGACGAAAGGGCTCATTCTAGGGCACTGTATTTCAGAAGATGGCATCCAGGTAGACCCTGCCAAAATTCAGATTCTTTTGCTCAACCCTACCCCCACTACTCAAATAGAGGTACGCAGTTTCCTTGGATTTTCTGGATATTACAGACGATTTATAGAACATTATTCACGTATTGCTGCACCTCTATATGCTCTAACTGGTAACGTTGATTTCTTGTGGACAGAGAAATGTGACCAGGATTTTAAGGAATTGAAAAAGCTGGTATCAACAGCCCCAGTCCTTCGAGGACCAAACTGGAATTTGCCATTCCAAATCTCATCTGATGCCTCGGATACAGCAATTGGTGCAGTCCTGGGGCAAGAAGAGGATAAGAAGCCATATGCTATTTACTATATCAGCAAAAATTTATCCTCTGCCGAACTCAATTATATTGTTACTGAAAAAGAATTCCTGGCTGTAATACATGCTGTTAACAAATTTAGATATTATATTACAGGCTATCCTGTTGTGTTATATACAGATCATTCTGCTATCAAATATTTGGCAAATAAACCTGTTACGAATGCTAGAATAACTAGATGGTTGATCTTATAGCAGGAGTTCGATATCACAATCAAGGATTGACCTGGCAAGGAAAACCCTGTAGCCGATTTTCTCTCACGAATACCGAAATCAATTGAAACAACAACGGTAGAAGACCAATTTCCTGATGAACACCTGTTTTTTGTTGCTGTTCGAACACCCTGGTATGCTGATGTCGCCAATTACCTTGCAGTAGGTAAGCTACCAAAACACTTAACCCCTCAGGAATGAAAGCAGATTGTTCAGAAGAGCATTTGATTTTCGTGGATTGGAGGCCATTTGTTCCATACAGGGGCAGATATGCAAATCAGGAGGTGTATTCGAGAGGACGAGATCTTCGACATCTTAAAAGCTTGCCATGATGGACCATGCGGGGGACACTTTGCTGAAAAAAGAACAGCACATAAAGTATTACAGACAGGATACTATTGGCCTACAATTTTCAAAGATGCGAAAAAATTTTGCACAAGCCTGTGACAGCTGCCAGCGAGCAGGAAGACCTGGTCAAGCCGATGAAATGCCTCTGAGACCACAATTGGTCATTGAGCCATTTGAACGATGGGCTCTCGACTTCGTCGGGCCCATTAATCCACCATCAAATCAGAGGACATACATTCTGGTGGTGATAGACTATGTTACTAAATGGGTTGAGGCTAAATCATTGCCTAAGGCTACAGAGGACTCGGTAATACAATTCTTGTTCCATTTGTTTGTACGTTATGGACTTCTGAGAGAAGTAATCACAGATGGTGGACCACAATTTGTTGGAAATAAATTAGCTGCAACACTTAACAATTATAATGTCCAACATAAGATCACTAGTCCATACCATCCATAGGCAAATGGTCAAGTAGAAAGTAGTAATAAGGTAATAGAATCAATTTTAACAAAAACTATTACATCACATAGGTGTCATTGGGCCGCTCGGCTACCTGAGGCACTGTGGGCCTATAGAACCACATGGAGAATTACGACAGGCTATTCGCCTTATCAATTAGTGTTTGGAAAACAACCAATCCTCCCCATAGAATTCGAAATCCAAACGCTACGAACTGCACAGAAAGTCGGCCTAGATCTGAGTGAGGCACAAATCAATCGACTACAACAGATTAATGAATTGGACGAAATTAGGCTCTCTGCATTAGAAAACACAGCATTAATTCAACAGCAGCGAGCTAAGTGGCATGATGCACTTATTAAGAATAAAGTCTTTCATGAAGGAGATTGGGCTCTGTTATACGACTCTCGGTTTCAGGACTTCTCAGGGAAACTCCAGACTCGATGGTTAGGACCATACGAAATCCAGAAGGTACATGACAATGGGACCCTTACCCTAATCACAATTGATGGTTCTGGATATGCGTTCAAAGTAAATGGCCACCGAGTTCGTCCCTATTGAAAGCCACTCACTCGGGAATCCTTTTGTCAGCAGCTATGACAAGATACTGATTTGGAAATTTTAGGAGAGGAAGCAAAATCTTCCTCACCTATAACTTAAGCAATTCATTTTTTTCATAACTTGTACATAACATCCTGTATATATGCTCTTTTGATTCTCTATTTGCATTCTCAGTATTTTTGCTACGTTATTTGTGTGATTCTGCTATTCCTTTTCAAAAGGAACAGCACTTGCGTGATTTTGTTGTTATGCTCTTTTGATTCTCTATTTGCATTCTCAGTATTTTTGCTACGTTATTTGTGTGATTCTGCTGTTCCTTTTCAAAAGGAACAGCACTTGCGTGATTTTGCTGTTCCTTTTCAAAAGGAACAACACTTGCGTGATTTTGTTGTTCCTTTTCAAAAGGAATAGCATTTGTGTGATTTTGCTGTTCCTTTTCAAAAGGAATAGCATTTGTGTGATTTTGCTGTTCCTTTTCAAAAGGACCAGCATTTGTGTGGTTTTGCTGTTCCTTTTCAAAAGGAACAACATTTGTGTGGTTTTGCTGTTCCTTTTCAAAAGGAACAACATTTGCGTATTTTTTTTGTTCCTTTGCAAAAAGGAACAACACTTGTGAGATTTTGTTGTTCCTTCTCAGAAGGAACAGCACTTGTGTGACTTTACTGTTCCTTTTCAAAAAGGAACAGCACTTGCGTGACTTTGTTGTTCCTTTTCAAAAAGGAATAGCACTTGCGTGTTTTTTCTGTTCCTTTGTGAAAAGGAATAGCACTTGGGTGTTTTTGCAGTTCCTTTGCGAAAAGGAACAACACTTGCGTGTTTTTGCTATTCCTTTGTGAAAAGGAACAGCACGTGCGTGTTTTTGCTGTTCCTTTGCGAAAAGGAACAGCACTGTATGTTTTTGTTGATCCTTTGTGAAAAGGAACAACATTTGAGTGTCTCTGCTGTTCCTTTCTCAGAAGAAACAACATTTGTGATTTTTGGTATCTTACGAATGGATTCTTCTCTCAAAGAATGCCATCAGCATGTTTTTGCCCTTATTGGGATGCTTTGCGACCATGGTCTCCTCAATCTTCTAAATACAGCAATGAATTTATGCAATGAACATAAACCATGATATACCGAAATCAGCATATCATAAATCACTATTACTATGAAGCCAGTATGTACAAGAGGACAAGAGGAGGGACATTAACTTTTCATCTTCGTTGTCATTATCTTATTCCCAAACCCTAGTTTGGTGATTTTTATCATGACGATTTCCCTAAAATATTTCTTGATTATTACTAAGGAATAAGAGCAAACGATTTATATCTTTCTGTTGGGATTATAAGACTTCTTCCACCATTCCCCGCTCTTAAGGAGTGCGGAACCACCCTTATGTGGAAATAAACAAAAAAGAGAGGTGCTCTGCAAAAGAAAAACAAAAACAAAATATGAAAATTGTCAAATGCGAGATAGGGGGTCTCATTCAGAGCCAGCCTACCATGATCATAAGGATGGAAGCGAAGTGGCATTCCCATTACGGCCACCACACCAGGGATATGGTCCGAAGGTAAATTAACAAGCAAACCTTGGAACAGGGGGTCTCATCACGAGCCGGCCTGACCACGTTTCATGCCTACCTTGTGAATGGTATTATGGCTATCTGGTTACCAAGCCGGCATAATGGCCTGCATTTTGACAAAGCACTCTTCAGAATATACACAAAGGATCATGGTTCCGGAGGGTGAAATAAACAACTCTGCCAAGGTTATGAACACCTATTGGCAGTAGAGCTCTGTTAATGGCATCGAAGTCGTAATATTTACACCAACAGATATGATATTAAATCTTTCTGTCTCTTATATCCTTTGCATAAATCATATGTCACACCCCGATATATATATCGCATGAATATTTATTACCACCGATCATGGCAATGGAACTGACAATGACTACTAGAGACTTCGTACATTTGACAGATGCCCAATCCCCCGGTTCCTCATTATATCACGCAGGCTCTTATATAAAACGCGATCTACCTTTTTGCCTCGATTTCGGCATTTCGTTGTTTTTTTACAACATGGCATAATTCCATATGTTGTACTTTATGATTTGACTCATGACTGGCTACTGCTCCTCTCTTTGACGGCTGGGGGCAGCCTATCAGATCGCGGGGGGGAGGTAACCTCATTACTCCATGGATTACGTGGCTGCACACCATTCGGGCAAGATAATGTACGAAGGAATGGCATGGTTTAATGGTATGATGATTCCATCCTACGGAGATTGTCGTCCACGATCCTTTTTTCGTTGCATGCTCTATGATCCTTTCCAAAAATTGGCATCGATCATCCTTTCTACATCGCAAATACCGCAAACAGTTGCTTTCCATTTCTGAGTTGAATCATGGGCGGAAAGACGTTCTGAAGCGAACCTCACAAGCTGACAGTTCCCGCTCCTGCTCGCAAAATCCTGGAAAACGCAGGATGGTTGAATTACTTCAACCGTCTGCAAGAATCAAACGAATCAGTAGCGTTGGAATTCCTGTAGAATTTGCAGGAAAACTACTCTGTAGTAGGAGGAAAGTGGATAGTGGTTACAGAGGACATCATCGCAGAAGTCTCAGAATTACCAGCTACTGGACCCATATGGACACTGAAGAAGGAAAGATTATAGAAAGCTATGGAAATTTTCTAAGACGAAGGCCAAAGCTTGACAGTAAAAGGGAAAGGAGTTCTGCCGGCAACACTTGGGGAACCCTAGACCGAGCTGGCGAAGACAGTGCAAAGTTACATCACCTGCGAAGGGAGAAAAGACGTGGTAAGGCCTCGTCACTTGAAACTTTTAGTTGTTTTGAAAGGAAAATGCTCTGTAAATCTCCCTGCACTTTTAAATTCGCTACTACATGACGCGGCCCGAAGCCTGAAGAAGGCCCAGCACATAGATGCAGTTATTAGCCACCACGGACTGATTCGGCTGATAGTAAGCCACAGTCTCACCCAACAGCAAAGCATTTTGGAGGAATTGATTGAAATAGTCGAGGGGGGATTGGCTGTACCACCCCCAAAATTTGAACAGTCCTCTAGCACGCCGGAATGTTCAGAAAGACGCAAGGAGCCAGCAGCAGAAAGACATGCTGCTTCAAAACGAAAACAACCCTCCGGTACGCCAGAATGACCAGAAGAACCTAGAGAACCTGCTGGCACACCCAACCAACCTGAAAGACCAAGGAAGTCAGCTCGGTTGGCTCGGATACGAGGAAGGCTGGAAAGGATTCAGGGAACCACGACCCAGCCAATCGAAATTGCGGATGAACCTCTAGAACTAGAAGGAGGACTCTTCGAAGGAAATGCTGAGCAATCGGAGGCTGAGACTGACCAGCCGGAAGGAGAAATTGAAAAAGGACATGAGCACTCTGAGGAAGAAATGGCCACCAAACAGAGCAACCAAGGAGATGAACACTCTCAGGGAGAAGAGGCCACCAAATAGGGAAATCAGGAAGAAGAAATTGCACAGCCAGGGGGTAGCCCGTTGCAGGATCCTCCAGGTGAGGAGGAATTGGCAGTAGTTCTGGCCAATATGGGAGAATATGGCCAGCACTCCAGCATAGGAGGTGTCCCTGACGATCCTGCAGAGGAAGAATTACCCGAGGAAATGCATGCAGAAGAGGCAGGGGAAGAAAACCTGCCTAGTTATGACAATGAAATGGAAGACAAAAATTAGGGACAATCTGTCCCCAGGATGCCAGAAGATATCCTAGATGAAGAAGAAGCAAGCTTGAGGACCAAACCCTCTGCCGAGACAAGGGAAATTAAGAAATTAAGAAAGAAGCTGCAGAGGTTGCTGGGCACTATAGCCAGACTCCAGCAGCAAATTCGAATGTTGAAAGCCAGCCTGAGAATACAAAGGACCACAGGGAAAAGGAGGAGGACCACGGCAGCAAGAACCCCGAGGACAATAACCCATTTTGCTGGTCGAAACCCCATCAGGAGACCTACTGCCGAGGAACAGTCTGCTGTTCCAAATAATAATGAGGAACAGGGTGTTGTTCCAAATGACATGGAGGAACAAACTGTTGTTCCAAATAGCGTGGAGGGACAGACTGTTGTTCCATCTGGCCCTGAAGAACGAATGGACATTCCAATGGAACAGCAAGAGGCTCCGATGTCAGAAGGACCACAGCAGCCCTTTATTCGCGTTAAGAAAGAAACAGAAAGCAAAGAGGTCCAAACAGAGGAACCACCCTCAGGCGTAAGTCGGGTCCTAAAGTCCAAGCAACGTAATAGAAAGGTCCAGGTTAAACTTCCAGCCTCTACGGCTTTGTGGAAAAAGGACCCAAAAACTAGAACCTTGCATAAAATGATGAAGGAAGCTCAGCAAGAAGCTGAGCAGTTGCGAGAACAGACGGTCCCCAAGGAAAGATACGAAGAGCTCCAACAGCAACTTTGAGACATCAGTCAGTCTGAGAGCCAGGCCTTTGAAGGATGGCAGAAGGAGCAGGAAAAGGTTGCTAAGGTAACTCGCCGATTAGATAGTGTTGTTAAGCAGATGGACACCATGTGTTCCTTATATAATGACGTTTTGACTTGTAGGGCCCCTGCTAAAAATTATGCTTTATTTTTGCTTGAACGATATCTGAGATTAAAAATAAAAGTCGTTAGGGTAGGAGCACCTATCCACATCAACACTGTTAATGATTTTATAGACTATTGCAAGCACTATGGAGTTAAAGTTCAAAGGTTATTATGCGAGTTTTACCTGCACAATCTTGTGCTAGACCAGGAAACTGATTTAAATCCTAGCCCTTTTGTTGGCGATATACAATTCCAAGCCTTTATCTCATTTGGGGTTAATCAGCTGAAGTGGCTCAAAGCTTACAACACCTTCTAGAGACAAGAGAATAGCTTAGATTTATGGGTACGAGCTGAACCTAGAGACCCAGTGACGCTATGGAGAGAGCATAGGAGTCTTATGAGGATCCCAGGTGTCATTGAGATATTAGGACCTATGCATGAGGACTTGATCCGAAATAGTCTGGAATACTTCCTGACTATTAAAGACCTTGCCATTGATGCTGCAAAATTTCGATACCGGACCTCTAACCCAAACATCCAGCTCTGGGAACCATTCAAATATGAGAATTTTGAGCTGGCTGCCAGCCGATTGAGTCTCTATGGGGAACGGATTCTACGAGTAGGGCCATCCTGGTTGGGATATCGATTTCACAGTCCAATTATTTGGCACCCTGCACCTGGATATCAGACCTTATATGAGATGCCTGCAGATCAAATAGATCAGTTCTTTGACCATCTAGTTGCTCATCACGGTTGTCGGCCTCCTCGCAAGATCCCTTCTCCAGCCTATTCTCTCACCGCCTTGCATGTCAACTATAATGTTTTCATGAGGCCATGAAACAGGGTAAGCAGGGGGTGTGTGGAGCACTTGGAAGGTATGCTTTTGACAAGAAATCTAGTGGTTTTTCAATAATAATTCTAACCTTTTCTGCATTATGAGTTCAAAGAAGATAAAGGATTTTGATAAAATGTGCGAAAATAGACAAAGGAAGCTCAAGTGCTAATAATTGACGTTTTCCATGCAGGAAGACATGGAAGCAAGGAATTGTAGTTCAAAGGCGAGAAGCAAAAGGGAAATAACTGTTGTCCCTCCAGCGGGGAACCGAATGCGGACAAGATCAAGCAAAATTAGAGCCGAATAGCCCAGGGAAAGAATGCAGGATACCGAGTCGGAGAACACAAGAAGGAAAAGAGAAGAATTGAACGATTAGCGATCGCTGCTTTAACTTATCTTTTGATTATCTAGATACCTCCGTCATTTCTATTATATAAAGGCACCACGCCATTGAGCAAGGGGACGACTATTTTTATGATTCTAAGCTTCATAACAAACTGTGATCATTGAGTCTCGCTGAGACCTGACGTTGTTATACTTTTGTTGATGCGATTAATATAGAAGACTTGGTGTTCATTTCGTCTCTGCATCTGGAGTAACTTAAGGCAGTGTACCATTGGCAGCTAAGGGCCCGGCTCCAAAGGACACTTGCTTTTGTACCATTATATGGTGATTTTTGTGTGGTTTGTTTATCTCTATTATTTAAGTAATTTGATACATCTTTTATGTGATATACTATGCTCCATTATAATTGATATCTGAATGATTTCTTTATCTCATGTCTCTCCACTCTACAATTGGATCTATTTGAATTGCATCTTTTGGCTATCTCTGTAGCAGAATGTTGGTATGAATGTTATTGTTATTAGATCCATGCGAAATAGTATTTGTGAGACTTGAAAGCAATATTACTTTGTTCAAAAACGTAGTCACATCATTCATTATTCTCAAATTGCTATAGTAGTATAGAACATGTACATACGGATGAGGATTGTTGTTCCATTTTATTCCTGCTGTTCCATTTGATTACTGTTGTTCCATTTGATTATTGTTGTTCCATTTTGTTACTGTTGTTCCATTTGATTACTGTTGTTCCATTTTACTGTTGTTCCATTTATTGTTGTTCCATTTCCATACTATTGTTCCATTTTACTTTCCATCATTTTATTTACCTGCCTTTGTTGTTTTTGGTGTGAGAGAAGGCCTAAGGCTGTAGTGAGCCTCAGTAAGACGCTGCTTAGCTCCCAGATCTATAAGTCCATGATCTAATTTCCTTTCTTCATCAGTTTCTAAAGGGAAGGGTTATTGCTTTCGTACCCTTGACTGATCAACTACCTTGTGTGATTCTATCTTTTGGGTTAGTTTACTTACAGCTTAGAATCTGTTTCCTTTCAAGTCATTAGAACACTATACTACTGAGAATTACTCAGACAAATAGCCTCGGATTGAGCTACTCCTTGCAATAAAAAAACGTTCCCGGATTGACTTATTAATGTGGGATAATTAGAGGTGTGAGAGACCCCAGTTACAACTCTACATGTACCATAAAGAATCATTTTGCCAACTAAATGTAATGGACGTACTGGAATCTTGTTGTAACTTTCGAATAAGTGCCCACACTTCTTTGTCATTCTTCCATTCCACCCTTGCTTCATTTATCTAGTCTGGTTGGATAATAGAAATGGCATACAACAATGCTTCCACGTCCTCATCCTTTCTTGAGAGTGCATCTGCCACCACATTTTGCTTCCCTTTTTTGTAGATGATTTCAAGGTCATAACCCAACATCTTTGTGACCCACTTTTGTTGCTCTTCAGAGGTTAATCTTTGTTCTAAAAAGTATTTAAGGCTCTCATGATCTGTTTTTACCTTGAAGTGTCTTCCCATTAGGTAGGGTTGCTATTTATTAAGCGCATGGAGTATTTCCAACATTTACTTCTCATAAATAGCTTTGTGTAAAAACTTTCCCTTGATTGGACAACTTTCAAAAGCAATGGGTCTTTCATCTTGCATTAAAATAGCACCAATTCCATTTCCTGAAGCATCACATTCCACAATAAAGGTTTTTGTGAAGTCTGGTGTACTAAAGGCTGGTGCTTGGCACATTGCCTCTTCAAGATGTTCGAAGGCATTTGTTGCTTCTAGAGTCCACGAAAATGCATCTTTCTTCAATAATGTTGTTAGAGGTGCTAATATTCTCCCATAATTCTTAACAAACTTGCAATAATAGCCTGTCAACCCAAGAAATCCTCGCAGATGCTTTATGGATGTGGTGATTTTCCATTCGTTAATGGCTTTAATTTTGCTAGGGTCTACCTTAACTCCTTCATGAGATACAATGTGACCTAGATATTCCACCTCTTGTACTCCAAAGAAACATTTGGATATTTTTGCATATAATTATTTCTCCTCCAATAG
>APFE031643922.1:0-49504 GCA_000404065.3 Pinus taeda | reverse complement strand
TCTTCATTCTGATTTGAAGATATCCTGAATGAAGATCCAACTTGGTGAAGTAAATTGATCCATGCAATTCATCTATTAATTCATCAATGACAGGAATGGGAAACTTATCTTTAATAGTGAGCTTGTTGAGCTCCCTATAATCCGGACACATGCGCCATGATCCATCCTTCTTGTGCACCAATACTACTGGAGCAGAGAAAGAACTTTGATTAGGTTGAATTATACCAGCCTCTAGCATTTCTGTAACCATACGTTCAATTTCACTCTTTTGGGCATAGGGATATCTGTACGGCCAAATGTTTGGAGGAACACTTTCTGGAATCAGATAAATAGCATGATCATGATCACAAATAGGTGGGAGACCTTTGGGAGTCTCAAATACCTTGGAATTATTTTCCAAGACTTTTTGGAGATCTGGAGAAATAGATGATTTCAGAAACATCTAGCGAACATAATTGTGCAATTACACCTCTTTGTTCCTTTTTTAGAAGCTTTTTCATACTGTTAAAATTGATTTTCTTTCCTGGTTTCCCTACAATACCCCTTAATTCAACTTCCTTTCCTTCCGCAGAAAATTTCATCAAAAGTTTTTGAAAATTAAAAGCTATTGTACCCAAGGATTGTAGCCATTGGACTCCTAGTACAACATCAGCACCTCCCATTGGAATGGAAAGCATTGGGCTAGTCAATACATATTCTCCCATGGATAGCTTGATATTATGGCACTTTCCAGAGCAATTTATTGTTCCCCCATTTGCAATCATCACTTGACACTCTGGTGCTGGATATAGGAAGCAATTCAATTCTTTTGCTACCTTACAATGAATAAAATTGTGGGTACTTCCTGAATCAATCAAAACTATTACCTTTTTCTTCTGATTTGTCCTTCTATCTTGATGGTTTGAGAAGTGGTAATTCAGCCAATGCATTACAAGATATGGTCAAATTCATTTGTTCTTTATCTAGGCTTTGTTCTTGGAGTATATCCTTTTCTTTTGACCTTTCTTGCTCTTTTTCTTCTTCCTCTTCGCAATCTATGTAGAATAATTTATTCTCAGCACACTTATGACCTTTAGTGTATTTGCTATCACAACTGTAACAAAGCCCTTTTTCTCTTTTTTCTTCCAATTGTTGTGGTGTCAACCTTATAGGTTGTGGAAGACTAGGGGCAACAACACTTCCATCTTTATAGTTGTGAGTGGTATGCTTCCTGGTTGCCATAATTTTGCTTTCCATTTTTCTTGCTAACCTGAATGCCTTCTCTAATGAATCAGGTTCCCAAAGGCGAACATCATTTTGGATATTATCCTTTAAAGACCCTATGAACACATCAATCCTATGCTCCTCTGGAATATCTTTTACCCTTATGTTCAATTTTTGGAACTCCTCAATGTGCTCCATTATTGAACCCTTTTTGTTTGAGACTTATCAATTGGCTAAAAAAAGTGTTTCTTTTTGTATCCTCATAATGTGCTATCAATTCTTCCGTAAAAATTTCCCAAGTGATAATTCGTTTACAAGAGCAAAGCCATTGATACCATACAAACTGATTTGGTTCCAAATATAAAGTTGCAATACATACCTTTTGTGTGTTTTGCACATTATTGAGATCAAAAATTGCTCCATCTGTAATATCCATGTTGCGGGATCCTTGCCATTAAACTTCCTCATATTGATTTTTGGAATATGGTGGGTCTTCGATCCCACATTAGAGTCTATGAAATCACGATTAACATTTCTTTTGTTCGCATCATGAGTTTCCTTTACAACCTTTTCACCATTAGTTAGTATTTCTTATAGAAAATTTGTCAAAACTGTCTTCAAATCTGCCATGTCTATCTTCAAATCTGCCATGTCTCTCTTCAAATATGTCTTCAAATATGTCTTCAAATCTATGTTCAAATCATCCACCTTAGCTTCCATGCCCTTTATCTTAGATTCCATGCCATTTATCTTAGCTTCTATTAGCTTTTGTGAGCGTGACATTTGTTGCACTTGTTCTTGTAATTTTGATATATCATGTAGCATTTCTTCCTCTTCTTCATGAGTCATGCTAGGGCTTTGAGGTTGCTTACTAGGTGTTTTGATTTTATTTCCTTGGGGCATATGTTACCAATAATAATGATCTATTATGCACTTTGAATTCCTTCAAAATAAATTTTCAAACCAGTCTTAAGCAAAAATTTAAAAGGATCTACACACCTTTCTTCACTTTGTAGGAGCTCGATATTGCCTCTGATGTATCTTTGTACTTTCATATCATCAATTTCTGAAATTTCCACCTAGAGTAGCCCTCTGTTTCCTCTTTCAAATGCCCTCAATCTGATCCAAACTTGGATTCTCTAAGGAAGAGTTATGCAAAATATCCCACAGTGACCTGATTATAGACTAGTTCAGTAGAGCGAACTTGTACGACGTGCCATGAGTCACTGTTTTGACCTTTGGCTCTTAAAAATATATACAAGAAACTACGATCCATTCCATTTCTATACCTTCTTACAACATTTCAATCAGATGCTTGGAGAGAATGTTTGACGATTTTTCCCAGGTCACCTGTTTGGAATGAAATTCGGGAGTTTGCAAGAAGACCAACTTCCTCAAATCATATCTCTACAAATATAGCACGAATAACTCTGAAATTCGGACCTGCGATTCAGCATGATTTCCTCTCAAATGGGTTTTTTTTAGCTTCTGAAACAACGCAGAAAAAAAATTTATAGCAAAAACGCCACGATGACCTGTTTGGAGAAGCGAAACCCTAAAATCCAAAGCTCTGATACCAAATGTTATGAAACCAGCTCAAGAAAAGATAGAAAAGATAGATCAACGCCTTAGAATTTAGCCTCTTCAAGGGGGCAACCTCCTTTGCATTACATAAATGAACAATTCTTAGATGATTAAAATGACAAAAGCTCCTTTCTATATATAGGAGTCTAAGGAGTCACAATATAACCCAACTGACCTAACAATAATAATATAAAGCCACAAAAATAGCAATAGAGGGATTCTATAGGGCACAGTAATAACAATATGGGGATAATAAGGGCACAATAATATTAATAAGGGATGCAACTACAATATTAATGGGGTAATGCCTAGTATTATAGGGACCCAACACCTTCACCCTTTCCTTACATTAGTTACAAACATGTTGAATGATAGTGAAGGAGACAGTGATACCAACTATTACTTGGTAGAGGGCACAAGCATGCCACATGAGATAGTGAAATAGACTATTTTTTGGAAGCGGGTGTGGGCATGCTAAGGGCACACATGTCACAACTTCAGTTAATTCTAGTTTAGTTGTTGTTTCAAATTTAGAAATTTCAATTATGGATAGATTTTTCTATTATTAAAACTTTTCTTTTGTTATTTTTAGCATGCATGATCTATTTTTACTAAGCGAGTGCAGATACTTAGTCAATTAGAATACTTATGCATGAGAAACTCCCATATTAGGCAGAGGGAATAGATCTCAAGGAAGGGATGCATGTTTGCATGCTCCAGATCATATTTTTATGGAGACGCACTTACTTGGTAGTCTTACCATGCAATTATGCTCCACTAGGTGATCAGGTTAGGGCTATGATTAGAAAAAATCCAGATAGATATGATTTTTCATGTGTCCGTACTCATTGTATTATCTCTCCTCTTCCTATTCTATAAGTGCGATTAAATTTGTGCCATTTTGTTGGTTATCGAGGTTTTGTTTTGAATTGTTTTAGTGTATCTTTTTCAATATTCAATAGAAGATAAATGCAATTGAGAGTTAAAATATATGTATTTTCCTTTCAAAGTTTCCACAATATGTATTTCTAAATCATCCAACTTATATTTGCCTATTTTTTATTCCAATTTTTAAGTTTTCAACTACCTAGTATTTATGTTAGTCTTTTTAGGTGCATAATCTATCTACCATTGTTAATGAAATAAAGGGATATAAATATAAAGGGGTATAAAAAATGTTAACAAAAAAAAAAATACCTACAATATCTAGTGAAATTAGGGGCTTCTTAAATTGGGAAGGTGTATTGGGTTTGTATTGGTAGGGGGTTAAATAAAGTGATTTTTGGAGGTATTTTCCAATATGTAGTCAAATTAAGCATATTATTTAGTATGGCATGAACACATCTACTATGTTAGAGGTTCATTGACTGAAGCCCCCATGCTTTATTCACTTCTGGAGTCCAACAAATGCATATTTCATCAATAATGTTGTTATAGGTGTTGTTATTTTCCCATAATTCTTAACAAATTTGCGATAATACCTTGTTAACCTGAGAAATCCTCGAAGATTCTTTATGGTTGTGGGGATTTTCCAATCCTTAATGGCTTTAATTTTGTTAGGCTCTACCTTAAAACCTTCATGAGATACAATATGACCCAAATATTCCACTTCCTGTACTCCATAGAAACATTTGGAGGTTTTTGTATATAATTATTTCTCCTCCAATAATTTGAACACCATGTCAACATGTTGAACATGATCCTTCCAAGACTTGTTGTAGATTACTATATCATCAAAAAATACTAACACACATTTTGTAAGGAAGGGTTTGAAAATGGAATTCATCAAACCTTGAAATGTTGATGGTGCATTAGTAAGGCCAAAAGGCATGACCAAAAATTAATAATGACCCTAATTAGTTTTGAATTTTGTTTTCAAAGATTCTTCAATCTTCATTCTAATTTGATGATATCCTGAATGAAGATCCAACTTGGTGAAGTAAATTTCTCCATTTAATTCATCCAACAATTCATCAATTATAGGAATGGAAAAGTTATCTTTAATAGTGAAGTTATTTATCTCCCTATAATCTCGACACATACACCATGATCCATCCTTTCTATGTACCAATGCTATTGGAGCAGAGAGAAAACTTTGACTAGGTTGAGTTATACCAACCTCTAGAATTTATGCAACCATATGTTTAATTTCACCCTTTTGGGCATAGGGATATATGTAAGGTATGATTTTTGGAGGAAAACTTCTTCGAAACAAATGAATAGCATGATCATGATCATGGTAAGTGGGAGGCTTTTGGGAGTCTCAAATATCTTGAAATGATTTTCCAAGACTTTTTGGAGATCTAAAGAAATATATGATTTTGATGTTTTAAATTCCAATGAGCATAATTGTGCAATTACACCATGTTATTTTTTCTTAAAAAGATTTTTCATGCCATTAGAGTTCATTATCTTTCCTATTCTCCCTATGATACCCCTTAATTAAACTTCCTTTCCTTCCCAAAAAAATTTCAAGAAAAGTTCTTGAAAATTAAAATCTATTGTCCCCAAATATTGTAACCATTGGAATTCTAGTACAACGTCACCACCACCCATTCGGATGGAAAACATTGGACTATTCAATACATATTCCCCCATGGTTAGCTTGATATTATGTCACTTTCTAGAGTAGTTTATAGTTCCTCCATTGGCAACCACCACTTGACACTTTGGTGCTAAATATAGGAAGCAATTAAATTCCTTGCATATCTTATAATGAACAAAACTATGAGTACTACATGAATCAATTAGCATTATTACCCTTTTTGTCTTGATATATCTTTCTACCTTGAGAGTTTGAGGAGTGGTAATTCATGCCAATGCATTGCAAGATATGGTCATATTCATTTCTCCTTTCTCTCGGGTTGGTTCCTAGTGTATATTCTCCTCTTTTGATGTTTATTTTTCCTTTTCTTCCTCCTCTTCACAATCTATGTAGAATAATTTCTTCTTAGCACACTTATAACCTTTAATTTATTTCTTATCACAACTATGACAAAGCCCTTTTTATATTTTTTCCTCCAATTATTGTGACATCAGCCTTGTACGTTGTGGAGGGCTAGGATAAAAAACACTTCCATCTTTATAGTTGTGAGTGGTAGGCATTCTTATTGACATAATTTTTCTTTAAACTTTTCTTACCACCTTCAATGCCTTCTCCAATGAATGAAGTTCCCAAAGATGAAGCTAATGTTGGACATTACCCTTTAAAGTCCCTATGAAGACATCAATCCTATGCTCTTTTGGAATATCAGTTACCCTGATATTCAATTTTTGGAAGTCTTCAATGTGCTCCACCATTGAACCCTTTTCTTTGAGACTTATCAATTGGATAAAGAAGGGAATTCCACTTGGATTATAACAGGTGGGCCTGTATCCTCCTCTCATTCTATGAATTCCCAATTACCAATCTTTCTTGCCATTTTTTTCATCTTGATATCCAACTTTTCAATTTGTTTTCGTGCCTCATCCATGTATAGTAGAATCTCCTATTGCTCCTTAAATTGCTCCACGAACACCTTGCCCATTAAGATTTTGAGTTGTTAGTAAATATCCACCTTTTTCATGTATCTGGTGTGCCTTGATATTGTGATTCCTTTATCTAGAATCCAATTGCCAATTGTCTTTGGCTTCCTTCTCAGCATTCTCAATTTTCCTCTGGATTATTGGTGGGATATTATTGTAATAGACTTGTGTCAAGTGCTCCATTATTGTTTGTGCCCAAGAGGTTGATGGGCCATTACTATTTTGACAACCTTTTCTACTATGAGAGCCTCCTACTTGAGGCATGGTATTCCATGAGTGAAGAGAGAAGGACCTTGTTCAGCCTAGACCCAAAGACTACCCACCACAGGGCCAAAACGAAAACCATATTTTGATTGAGGATAAGATAACTAGAGAGTGAAGATAAATAAAGTATGAAGGAATTGAGAGTGTAGGGATTCAAACAAAACCACATCCATAGGACCCACAGGACAATACAAAGTAGATCAAAGTCAAAATTAGGAAGAGAGCCTAACTTTCCATGAATGTAGTGTCAAAACTGGTAGGAAACCACCAGAGGAATTCATGGGGCAAATTCAAAGCCTTTGATCACTGTTGTGAAGCCTGGATAATAGATAGAATGAGCCATTATTGACTAAGATCCATGGAGAATGAAAACAATCATTGAGCCACACAAAATCATAGAGTCAGTAATCCAAAAGCTTGAAACTTCAAGAGGGCCTAAAATGAACCAGAGTGAAACAAAGAACCCCATGAAGAGACTAGAAGGAGACCCAAAAGCGACTAGAGGAGAATAGCAAAAATCAGAACCTCTAGTCCCTTTAACATAAAAATCCTGGAACTTGTAATTACATTTAAAAAACATTTGTCCAAGGGCAATTGATTTATATTACTAATGTAAACCAATCCATAAAATCCAAGGGATGTGGATACGCTAAGTGATATGATTCTTGGGAAAGGTCCATGTTCCCATCATCCAACATTCTTGCAAACCAAATTCCAAAATGACATTCCCTATTTCCTCCATAGCTATCATATGTCAAATCTCCTTTGAGTGAAATGATGCCCTTTGGAGTGGAGCCCCATCGCCATACAAAACTAGCCTAACTCATGAACCTCTAAAATTTCCAGTAATTGCTTGCAAATGATGCATGATGCTTATATGCATGCCTACTAGGTGGAGGAGGCAACTATAATTTGATTGTTTTACACTTGACCACTCATCATGCACTTAACCTGAAATTAATGCTCACCTTCCATGGGGAAAACAATGAAATTTAAAAAAATCAAGATATTCAAAATTGCTTCAAAAATTAAGCAATGAGTCAAAATAATGGATACACACCATTCAAATTTTATATAAAATATATAAAAAATAAAAAACCAAAATGATTTTTCAATAACATGACTCACATACGGACCATTCAAATTTTACATATAATATATTAATAATAAAAAAATAAAATGATAATTTAGCTATTTAAAGTGAGTGAGTGGGTACATAATTCGAATTTGAAAAATACATAAATATCATTTAGTACAAACTTTCTATCCACATTAAATATTCACTACAGACCTTTGAACCTCTCAAAATCTTGAGAATGGTTGCAACTTTCTATGCATGATCCAAAGACCAAATAATTAGTATGGATTGGTTGCTCGTTGGTTTGTGTGCTTAGCAAACCAGTTATGCATGTCTTCTTCCCTCTAGAAACATGTCAAATAACATTTTTCTATTGTCAATCTCATGTTTTTTGTTCTTTCACTATTGTATTCATGATTTTCGAAGATGACCTCATAAGGGATCACTCTTGGTTGAGTAGACACCAAAAAAACTTGTTTTGGCACTTGTTGGGGCCACCAGGTTGAGGGATGCCCAGTTGTCTTTTGCACATCCTCGATTCTAGAAAGGGACACCTTGGGGGTATGTCCATAATGAAAAGGGAGTGTCCCAATTCATGGCCAAGTACCTTGCAACATGGGAATCCCATGGATGGGTTCCCTAGGTGTAGGATGTGTTCTTGTATAACACTAAATGAAAGATAATGTAACTAATTTCAAAAGAGATAAAATCAAATGCTAAAAGGCCCAAAAGTAAAGATCAGAAACAATTAAAAGAAAGAAGTGCTAAAGGTGTTAATCATAAGTTTTCTTAGCTCTAAGGCCAAGAATAATCAGGCAATACGATTCTCATGGTTCGCTAATTGTGTTTCTCAATTTCACTTTGCATGAATGGTATAGTATTGAAGACTTTCTCATGAGACCTTTAGTGGTTAAAGTTGTCTGGAAGCTAGAAGTAAGAGGTAATGACCCTACAATTAGCATAACAGTAGGAGAATATTGTCCTTTGAGATTCTTTTTTTCTAATATGACAAACTCAATAAGATTCTAAAAGTAGGACCCCAGGGAAAGAGAACAAATAAATCATGTTTATCCCTACTTGAACACTGCTTTGGCTTAAATAAAATAGCATGGAAATGAAAATAATTAAATTGATAGGATGAATAATGAATGTAACTGGTGTTGGCTATTGATTATAACTATTATCAACATTTAGCACAAGCATGTTAATTGTTGTCCAAGTTTCTCATTATGTTTACCTTTTGGTTCCATTTAACGATTGATTTAATTGGTTTACACACACACACACACACACAAACACACACACACACACACACACACACACACACACACATATATACTATTCCCTGAATCCATTGTGGACACTCGTTCCATTTAATCCCTATTTTGGAATGTTGTGCAGCATAGGTCCAAAGTCCAATTCTAGTTCAAGCCAATGTTGGGCTTTCTTGGAGCTCCATACAAATATGTTGTAGATCAGAGCACAAAGGAATTTCATAAGCATTTCTTGGTATTTATGAAACACATTTCTAGGGTTTCAATAAAAAATTGTTCACATTATTGATGTAAAGAGATCCCAACGATTGCAATGTTAAATGAATTAAACTCTTAATCTTGTTTGGTTTTACATCATGATTTAGATATTGTTAGAACTACAACGACTGCAAGGTTACATGAATTAAAATCTTAATCTTGTTTGGTTTGTGTCATAATTTTGATATTGTTACAATTATATCTACGGTGTGTGGGGACCTTGTGCTATAAAATATATGAAATATCTTTATTGGTGATAATTATGTAGAGTAAGGTATTGATGCATGACCCATCTCCCATGAAAATGAGTCAAAATGATCAATTCATGACTAATATTCAGGTGAGATGTGTCATGCATTATTAACTTTCTCTACATAGTTGATTTGAAAAATAATAATTTATATTTAGAGCTTCTCTTCAACTTTGCAATTATGATGAATTTATTGTTATTTTTTATGAGTTTTTGGGCTAATGTTTGCAGAAGGTAATCTTCTGTGTTGTTATTTTCCCTTTGAAATTCTAATTTTTTTCATTTTCTTCAGTGATTAGGATCAGAATCCAGTTATTTGGAAAGTTTGTTGTCCAATTGTCAATTGGAAGTTGTATACTTAGGGATCTAGCTGCTAAATTCACAGGGAACCTGTACCACCCACAATTGAGAAAATGAAAATTGCACTAAATTATTTCCACTAAACATTCAAGATGGTACACTCCATTTTTGGTTTGGCACATCTGTTAGAAGGTTAGTGTGTTACTTGTATTATTTTTAAGTGTATCATAGTGTGGATTTTTAATAAAACTAAATATAGTAATGTAAGTTGTATGCCATAATCATGAATCCATCTTGTTTGTAGTGTCCTGGGATGTTGCTTAATGAATTTTCAGCTGGCAGAGTAACTCATATTTTAACCAAAGAAAATTTAGTGTACCAATGCTTAGATTTTAGCTTATCATTTGTCAATAGTCCACTTTCTCTTGTGAAGATATATTTGCTTTGAGCATGAGATTTGCTTTATTATTATTTCATTATTTGGTTGCTCTCAATAAGTATAATATATTTGCAATTGCTTCATATTGAAGTGGATAAGGGTCTTCACTTTTAGCCATGGGGTGTTGGTAGGAACATTATCTAATAAGAAGTTAGGGAAATATCCATTACAACTTGTCAACTACATTATATGTCAATAATAAGCATGGTTATGCATCTTGACATGGATGTTCTTTTGCAATTTTTCCTATATCAACTATTGAGAGGGCTGAAGTACATACACTCAGCAAATATTCTGCATAGAGATTTAAAGTCCAGTAATTTGCTTCTAAATGAAAATTGTGACAGAAAAATATGTGATTTTGGGATTGCACAGACTACTTCAGAAACAGAATTTATGATAGAGTATGTTGTTACTCGCTGCTAACGTGCACTAGAAACACTATTGAAATGTCCTGGGTATACAACAGTCATTGATATCTGGTCAGTGGGCTGCATTTTTGTGGAGATACTAAAGAATACGCCCTTGTTTCCTAGTAAAGATTATGTTCAACAATTAATGTTCATCACTGAGGTAAATGCTTATTTATTCTTTTTTTTAATGAACATGGGCAATTCTATGCTTAAAATGTAAATGATTTGATGTCAATGATAACAATTGAGATACAAATTGAAATGGGTTGCTTTACCTATCTTAAATCATCAAACGTTGATTTCTTCTGTGTTTGGTTTCTTAACAGTTAATTGGTTCACCAGATGACTCTAATATCGGCTTTTTACTGAGTGACAATGCTAGAAAATACATCAGGTAACTTCTACAGTTTCCTAAGTGACCTTTTTCTTAGAAATTCCCTAACATGGCTCTAACAGCTATAGATTTACTTGGAAAAATGCCTATATTTTATCCAAGAAAATACATTACATGTATTTTACTTGTTTCTCTTATAATTGGCTAGTTATTATTATTTTCAAATGTGATGTGATAGCATCAAGTTTTCTACCTCGAAGAAGGGAAGTTCTACACTGAAGATGTGCAATATGATTTTAGTTTTTCTTATCTCATCTTCAATTGAATCATGTTATATATTATTATTATGTTACCTTAATTCAATAGGCCTTGAGTCACCCTTACTTACTAACTTTGCATGACATCAATGATGAAACCAGCTACCCCAGTCCTTTCAACTTAGATTTGAGTAGCCCTCGTTCACTAAGGAACATATAAAAGAGCTCATTTGGAGGGAATGTCTTAACTTCAACCTAGGTATGATGCAATATCTGGAGCAGATAGACTTGATATTTATCTTGCAATCCCTATTTACTAGTTATGTTATTATGTTTCTATAAGGAAATCCTTCTCTTGGTTTTTTATTACCTTCTAAAGGTTTGCAGAGCATTGTGTAGGTGTGCCAACATGTTTTGTTAGAGTCAGGTTTGCTTTTATTCTTTGAAGGTCTGGTAAAAGAAAAGGATTTGATGGATATGCTTACAGATCGATTGTGGAAATTGTGTATTCCTAATTTTAGTTAGCTATGGGCCTCTACTTTATTATCATTGGACATTAAAATGTAATTGGGAAAATTAATAATCTAAGGTAAAGACCAAAGGAATTTGTAAGTTTTGTCTTGCAAACATGATTTCATACATTTGGACTTCCAAGTGTGACATATGACTTGGAAATGGTGCCATCTTTGGTACTAATAACATTGCTTGGTATTTTGTAAACAACACTCTTGACAAATTATATAATCTGGGAGTTATATCCATAACTAGAAATTTGGAATATGGGAGTTGGTTGTATGGCTGAAAATTTTGATAATATTTGATTTGGGAGTTGATCGCGGGAGTTAGAGGTCACTTTATTGTTCTCTTCTTTATCGCAATGTATACCTTGGTCTTGATGTCCTATAATTAATTCCTCAACCAATGTTTGATTTATGGTGTAGAATTCCGAGTTAATTGGTGGAAATGAACAAAGAAGATTGTTTATGAAAGATATGTTAATACATTTTTAATGGTTTTGATTGTTTAGAACAGTTTTAGTACTACTGTAATGGGAAGGAAAGGAAATTTAGGGTCCTTGGTGGTTTATGTCAATGAAGTTCATGAAACTGAGAAAGTATGAAAAAATTGAGGTCATCATTGAAAGTGTTACAAAAAAACCAGGATCTCAACAATGCAACTCTAATGAAAATATTTATAAAAGCAGGGAAAACATCGAAAAACACATAAATAATGAATTTGTGCTATTAAAATGCCACTAGAGGTGCTTGTAAAATGAAGTAAGATTTTCTGAAATTTATTTACTTTGTACAAATTGTCTACTTTTAACAGTATGCATTGTGTTGATAAAATGTAGTGTAGATATTATATTTGTCCACCAATCTAAGATTTTGATGTTGGTGCTGGTTATTGAAGTACTGAAAGGATGCTTCAAGTGAGAATATTGAATTTTGAACAAGGGATTATAGAGCATTTAAGGGTGTGCAATCACTCTTTGTCTTGTGTGTACAATGAGTATTCATTGGAACAACCTAATATGAGTACACATGTGAAATCTTCATGAATGGAATTTACAGATTACTTTGAAGTCAGTAGAGTACAAATAATATAGATAGATCCAAGATAACCAAAGGTGTGATATGAATTAGGCTAATTGGAATTTAACAACCATTTTTTTAACTCTTCCTTTTGCTTTAATCAATGCTTTTACTTGGAAATAAGTTTTTTTTTGTCCTATGATTTTATTTGATAATTTTGGCAACCATTTCTTGCATTATGATTCATAACTTTTAGTCTTTGTTTCTTTTAATGCTATATGATTTCCACAACTCTGTGAACTATATCCAGAAAATGTAGCATGGACAACTGCGAGTGTAAATGAATTTTACTTCTCACATTTGAGAAATTGGATGTGTTATGAATTGCAATGTCAAATTTGTGGAGACCTGATAAAGAGGGTGATGAATTGATGACCTTCAACTTCAGATTATATGAGAAGGGATGCTCATAATGAAATTTGTGTTGATGTTAGTTGCCATTGGCACTGGTATGAAAAATGATTATTTTATTTTGAGGTAGGTCCCTTATTTATATGATAAAAGACTATCTATAATGCCTCCTATTAATATGTTCTCTTGATGCAAATGCGAAAAGTTATGTGCTTATATTAACTTGTAGACATCGACAGACTTGTGATGGGGAGTACATAAGGATAGTTGTACCGCCAGGGTTTCAAAAAAGAGGAAAGCATGCTAAAAGCACTGGTAGGTAAATAATAGCTTTTGTTGTCTAGATTCATCTAATATTAATTGAAAGAATGAGACGTCCTCCTTTTAACCTAAGTCACATGAAACTTGGAATTAGGTATGGGTTACTGAAATGAGAATGTTGTGAATATGTGACCCCAAACAGGTTGTGTGCACAGATACATATATTACAAGAAAATAAGAATGATACACATCATAGGCAATAAAAAACATTGAAAGGAGGAGATACAATCATTTGTCTTTCGGTGGGGATCAAGCTAGTAGCCTTGGAAGTAGAATTGACAGAAATGACAAGAGAAATTCAAACTATGTGCAGGTTCTTTAGGTCTAGTGATGTTGGTCTTGGGTATTTAGCAGTTTAGCATAGTAGAGAAGAAAAACAAGCTAGGAGAGATGGAATTGGCATTGTCTATCACATAGATAACAATGGAGGTTCCTTTTGCAACATAAAGAATCTAGATAATGGAAATAAGTTCGTGGTGAATGAGGTAGGTGATGATGGCATGTGAAACAAGCTCTCAGCAACACAGAAACTGGCAAGAAGCTAACCATGGAGGAGTTTGAGGGAGCTATTGGGAATTCTCCTGTTGTCCAAGAAATCATGCTGTGGGAAACTGTGGAATGAGCATAGGAGAAAGAGGATCCTGACTCAAATGGAAGGCTTAGTTTCAAGTTCCAAAAAGAAAGGGGGTTGGTTAAAAACTATCAAGGTTATTTTCCACACAATTTGGGGGACCAAATATAAGAAGAGCAATGATGAGAGGGGCACTTCTTTCGAATGGGGGGAAGGAGATCTAGTTTTTCTACAGATGATAGTCGAAATATTCTCCTGTATATTCCACAACAGATGAAAGTGCATCAATATGGAAATTCTTGCAAGGAATTAACAATACTTTACATGGATCAAGAAATCCAAGCTCATCATGGCTCTATTTGGACCACGAAGTTCAACGTGGATGACCATTATGTTACTAGAGTTGGTCAAGATGGCGTTATTTATGTGTGGACACTAGAAGGTGATAGAATAAGACGCAAATTTGTTGCATTTGTCAATAAACTAGATGATAGTGCCTCCAATGCCCTATTTTACAATCAATGGTTCACATAATTGGTTTCCTTGAATATTGAAAACCTTGTAGATAAAATGAAAAAAGGAAAGGCCACCTCATATAGAAAGAGATCGATAATGGATTGTACTTTGCTGCTAGAAAATGTATTCTTGGTTTCTGAAAAACTAGTTTGTTCTTGAAGGTAATTTGGATGATGTCTTGGACCTTTCATCGCCCCATAGTCATGTTATGATGTCCTAGAAAAATAGAAAATTGTATGAAGCCATGTAGGAACTGTGTGTATTCTAATCTTCTTACATAAATAGCATTATGATATTAGATCAACCATAGAAATGTGGTGAGTTTGTGTTTGTTAGAAGATATTTTTGACTAATTCCAAATCAAATATGGTCCTTGCATGGCTTATCATAATATGCTTATGGACATCTTAGTTGTTTATGAAATTAGTTATGATGTTAGTTGTTATCTGTGCCATGAGGAGGCTTCCACTAGGACGTTGCTGAAAAATGACAAAGAACTTCCCCATTAGGCCAAAAAATTGTTTAAAATGGTTGAGTTCCATTGCCACCTTGTCCGTCTAGTGCATGGTATTGTATTTTCTAGGACAAGTTGGTCATGACAACTATTTTGTTAGTTAAACCTAAGTGTTTCATTTAATGAATGTCCAAAACAAACAGGACATTAATGAGAAATCCATATAGGGTAAATATATTGTATTGAATATATAGATAAGGGAGAAAATTGGGTTGGTGGAGAGAAATTGTCTTGTGAAAAGTAAGGGTTAGTTTTGTAACTTGCTTCCATGGATCTTTTTCAACAGATACAACAACATACATCAAATCCAACTATCATAGCTCCTATGTGTAGCAGAGGTGTTTGTAGTGACAACAAAACTCTGGTCATGGATCAAGAGAGGTGCAACAGTCTTATAGAGTGTGATCAATCATAGGAGTATATACACTAACCTTAGGAGCAGTGTTATCCTTAGCATAGTGGTTATTTTAGTGTGTCGTTCCAGAGTTAGTTGTGTTCTTTTACTAAGCTTTAGTCAACTGTTGTTCTAGATTTGGATTAGGAACTAACCATAGGAACAATATTATCTTTAGTGTAGTAGATACCTTAGTGTGATCCCTTAATTTAGTTAATGACTACCATGCAACTGAGGTTCACACCAAAGTTGTGACAGCTCACAACCTTAGGATGGGTTTGTTAAAGGTTCTAGAAGCCAAGTCGTTGTGACTTCTGGAAATGCCCGATATCCTAAGGATGAAAACCTATCCTTAAATACTAACACCACCCTACTCAGGAGACATAGCACCACCTACAACAAAATTCCAAGGCAATTCTACTAAAGTTGTGACCTATGGTAGGATTTATGAACCTTTTCTCCAGTTGGAGGTTAGTTGGACCCTGTACATTCAATTGAATGAAATAGAATTAACACACGTTGTTTAGTCTTTCTTATTTTCCCATCTCGTGGACTAACGTGTGAACTATCTGAATCGTCTAGTGTAATTTTTCCTCCAGAAGTTGTGAAATTAAGCTTGCCACATCTTCTTTTGCTGAAGTATTGGCTTGAAAGGTGTGAATCCAACCACTACACTTTATCAAGTTATTACTTATTGGTGTTTTTTTTGTTAGAGTGAACATGGTAAATTAACAAGTGTTCATTAAAAGTTGTCAAAATATCTTGAGTGTTGAGTTTCTAGTTGAGTTTCAAAGGTTTATGCAATCTTCAAAATGCATGAAAAATTGAGAAATATCATGGAAAAGTTGGGCATATCAATTCAATATATATTTCTCCATGCTTAAAGTGTCCAGATTTCCTTCTCATTGTGACTTGATAGACATCATTAGTAACATTATACCCAGATTTAGGTTTTTGTTTATTATATGCTAACTGGACATTGTCATGAAGATCGGGAGTTTTCAAACTACCATCCACTTCTTCTTATTTAAGTTTGAAAGCTTCAAGTGAGATGTGCCCCAGATAATAGATTATCTTTTTAAAACATCTATCTTATTCATAACTTCAATTCTGAACAAGATTGTAATACTATCATCAACATATCATCATGACTACTGGGCTTGTAATGATATCATACATGATGTTTAACTAAAAAGGGAACAAAAATGATGTTGAGTTGCATTTGTTGAGATGTCATAAAAGGGGCAGTGCCATACATAGAAGGATTGATGTTGCATATGGCTAAAAATCTTTACAGGGTTCTATCCTTGATAGCTGTAGGTCTATATACTTTCAAGAATACCATTCTTACTTGAGGGTTACATAATTGAAACTTTTCAATAGAAGGTGGATTGATTCTTGAATCAGATGCTTCCAAATGCTTTCATTTCTTGATGCCCATAGCTGCTATAAGATAGGAAATCTCCATAAGATGGCTCATCTGATATTGGGTTGTTTATGTTAATGGACAGAAACATATATATCATCATCATTTGTCTTGGTAGTATGTACATATGCAATAATCCCCCTCTTTTTTTTGTTTATTTGATTTGTTGCCTGAGACTAAAGGACAAAGTGATGAGACTTTACTAATGATTCAAATATCATAATTTTGGTCATTGTCAAGTAGCACAATCCTCCATATTCTGCATATGAACTTCTGCCAATGAATCATCACTGCTCAAGATATATTCGAATGATCATTCCTATACATCTATATCTCTCGTAATTGTCAATTTATATAATCTCCACTAAATAACAACTCTTTCATGAATCAAGCATCTAACAAATTTTTAAACTCAACAACATCAATTATGCTACTAGGATGGAGAAGCACAAAACTAAGATACTATCAAGAAGATCAATTTGTTTTCATAAGGTGTTGTTATATAAAGTTTGCAAGCCTTTACTGCTAGATTCATCAACTTGCTTCAAAAACACTAAATTCACAATGTCATAACCACACTGGTGAAAAGTCCAAGGCTTCTCTATGCTACTATTGTTTTCTTATGAATTTGATTTTGTATTCAATCTGCCCCTGTCACTATAGATGCCTTCAGGAAATCTCTGAAGACCGCTACAAGATTCCATCATACATAGCTCTTGTACCTCAAGTCTGTGGAGTACCAATGTTCTGCTTTACGTCCTTTGGTTCTCTGTTTAGATGACAATCATAATGGACATTATTCTTACAGAGATATAATAATTTCATCCTTGAGGAGGGATGAGGACATATATGTATGAATTTTATGAATCTTGAACGTTGTCTTCTCTGATGCTCAAGTGCTAATAATAAAAAATTGATGGAGTGTTTCTTCAACATAGTTGTAAACTAGATGTAGCATTATTTATTTTGCTACACCATATGATCTTTCAGAAGTTGATCATTGAAGTAGAGCTCCCTTAAAAATTTGTTTTGATATCAGCTCAAGAATTTATGTTGTTGGAGTTATGCATCCTTTCTCTGAGACATATCTTTATGTCAATTAAAGATCTAGTGATGTCTCTGTTGGATTTTGTATTTTCAATTTTTAGATTAGACCATTGAGGTTAAGCTTCATGATCTATGTAGCGTTGTAATGGTGTTTGATATACCAGGGAATCCAAGCTCGTTGCCAAAGGGATCCTAACTTTCTAAAAATCTTCAATATGTCTTAGGACTCAATGTAAATATGAAAATACTGATCACAAGAATATTCCCATCAACATAATTCATGCTTCGACCACGACACAATTAGTGGATTAGTGGACCAAGAAACTCATCCCTTGATCAAAGCATGACTAAGTAATTTGATTTCTATGTCTGCATTCCAAAACCACGTATTTTATTTCTTTTGGCTTCGGTGCATTTAGGAGGTCCTTCTACAACTCAGGATTTCTTTAATTGATATTCTCATAAAAGAACTTCACTTGTTCTTGAACAGAAGCTGCTAACCAAATGAATAAACATAAAAATAAAAAAAAATAAAAAATAATAAAAAATAAAAAAATATCACTTCAGAGTAGAAATACTCCAAATCTCTTGGTGTATAGAGGCCAAGTGGTTTTGTAAAACACAATGCCCAGTACTTTCACCCTTTCTTTGAAGCTACAGACAGACAGAGCTAATCCTTAGTGGGTTGTAGAATCTGAAACTATAAAGAGACACAAATATGCATGTGAAATTATAACCGCCATTAAAATAAAAAAATTAAAAAAAATTAAAAAAAATTAAAAAATTAAAAAAAAACTTACTCAACAAATATCATCAGTAGGAGTCAAATACTGAGTGGTGCATCATTGTCACTACAAGAATTTAGCGAAACCCCAAGAAGCAAAACACATGTGACAAATAAGAGCCCATCCAATATAAAAATATTTTGGACAATCCTCGTAGAAAACATATTTCTATCACTTCCTCCTGAAAACCCTAATTTTTCCTAGTGGTAACTCGATTGGCCATCGAAGCCCATGGAACCTGACCATCAAATCTTACTTTCTTTATAATATTTGGATCATAACTAGAAACACCACAGGGAGCATATTCGTTACTGGATTTCCACTGAATGTTTACCTTAGCACAAAATGATTGTGAATCTACAAAACGCTTCGCTGTATAATCACAGTGGCCTTGGTTTGTCATAGATCACTTCAGAATGGGCAAGCTCTGTGATAGAATTACTCGTGACACTAAATAATAATATGACACATAGTATCTTCACAGAAATTTGGTACCACAAGATCTCGATTTGGACAGAATATCTACAGGAACTCGTATGTGACGTATCTCAATGAGATGATTACCTTTGATGACTTAGACAAGAATTAGATCTGCAGCTTCAAAGAAAAAGTTCAGACTCTTGCTTGGGCTTGTCCTCACTAGCTTCGATACCACATTAAATGTATGACATGTTCTTTTCTTAGGATACAATCTTCACAGTTCCATATTAGCCCATTTCTTAATTCAACTATCATATTAATAGTTTCTGAAGGGAGTAAATAATAGATGATGAAGACAAGCCAAGACAAGAGAACACAATAATATGGCACAAGCCAGGGAAAAAAACCCCAAGATGGGGAAAAACCTTGATCAAATATTCTTATTATTAATGTCAATTTTACATTAAAGAGAGAGAGTGTACAATAGAACAATGTGAAGGAGACTTGCCATTTTGAAATTCGAACCTTAGACAAGAAAGTGGCTCAATGTTTACAACTCCAACTATGTCAACATAGGTTTCTCATGATTTGGTTAGGGCTGCATATTGTATGTTGTTGTCTCACTCAATTAACCCAACATACATCCATTCCACTACAACTGACTTAGGCACATAAGGATATTCCTTTCACTAGAACTTGGGGCTGCCTTAGATCCAACATAAGTTGCTCTTAGTCCTCTGGACTAGTAACTGCGACCCTTGTTGAGACAATAGATCAGAAGAGTGGTCTTAAAAGATAAGAGATTCTTTCTTAAGATGATCACAAATTGGCCCACAAATCATTACACAATTCAGCCTCATGTTCTAGTCATTGATTTTATCCTACAATGACAAGAATATTCCCTTCATCCCAATGACTGTATCTCATGAGTATCTCAGCCTGTGACAAGAAAGAAAGCACAAAACATAAACCATTTTGACGTTCTTCTGAACTCAACTGCCACAGACTTGATTTTAGAAATTTGATGATGTAAATGAAGATGGAGGCTGCCTCTATATATATGACAATTTGCCCTTATGAAGGTGAAACCGACCTTGACATTTGGAGGCAAATTTAAATTTCAAATTTTAAGTTTTCCTGCCTTAGTAAAGTCACGACTTGTAGGATTTCTTTTAAATAAACAAATATTTTCCCTTATCAAAATTTGGTGTTCTATAGGTCTATTTTGGTCCTCTCGAAAAGAGGAATTCAATGCCACAATTATCTTCCTCATAGGACTTGTCCAAAGTGGGATTTGGCCCTACTTGTCAATTTTAACAAAGTCATATGCCAAACTTGTTCCATTTTAATTGATACACATGACAAAAACGGACATGTGACACATGTCCTCCATATGGGGTGTAGAGTGTACAACTCTGTGAAATGAAGGGAGAATGGACAAGTGCATTGTGGTTTTGGTTTTGTAGCCTTAACTGGATATGCAATCACAACCCCTACAAGCTTAACCTAACAAGGTATAAAATTGAATGCTTCAACCCTTGTAAGGTTCAATTCAGATGATATAGAAGTTTGGAAGCATGCCATACTAATGTGGTGATCCATTTTCTCTCCTAATACTTTGTATTTATATTATTATTGGAGTTTAGTATAGATCTGAGAGTTTCAAATTACTAGACTGCAAAGATTTCTTGAGGTTTTAGCTTTCTTTTCCTTTAATTTGTATTATATATAAATTTACTCACACGTAATTATGTTTAATTTCATTATGCTTGCAGTTTCAAATGTGTAAGGTGAAATTATAGGAAATATGTAGGCCTCTTTTTCTCCATGTGTGTGGACATCACTGATAATGAACTAGCTTATTTGGACAACATTCATTTATTTGTTGATATAATGGATATAATGATATTTCCCATCTAGCAGGTAAAATGGCTTATGAAATTTGGATTAGTTTTCTTTTTCTTCTAAAGAATTTCTCTTTGTATTATGTTAAGATATCATCTAATAAATTGAAATTTTTCAATAACGATGCTTGAAATTTTTGGCCATAAAGTGAATGCTTACGCTAAATCTAAAGCATTAAAAATTTCACCTAGATTCTTATCCCGATGAACTTCCTGACCAGCTTGAAGACCTTGCTTCCAGTATCTATTGATTTTGACATTCATTAGGCTACTATTGAGGAATATAACAACATCCTTGACTCTATCATCATGTTTTATATCAGTGCATCATGTTGGACAACTGAATTGTATTACAATACTAGATTAGAGATCTAGCTTGCTTATTTAACATGGATATAGTCCTTTGTATTTATAGCAAAGTCCTAGAGAACTACTACCAATTATTACTATTAGGGAATTAACATTGGAATCCATGACCACAAGCACTAATATTCTAGTCCTCAATCCTCAATGTGCTATATTATTTCCACTTGTGTCATCATTACCCCTCATGCTGCATGGAGATTGTATGTGTGATTTTTATTAAACATTACAGGGATTCGCAAGATGATAACTTTATGAGAAGTGATTACTTGGAGATGGTAGTTCCATTAGGTTGCTTCAGTATTTTGGATTGGATGAGATTATTTTATCCCTTTGGGATCAATGGTAATGGCTTATCCATTGGTTTTTTATTCCGAGTGGCATATCTATGGTTGACGGATTAGTATGCTATTTAATATTTCATTATGGTGCTTAAATTTTCTTCATGTGGCTATTCTTAGCATCATGATGTTGTTATTGGTATGTATCTTATTATATTTAGAGAGTGCTACACCTATGCTTGTGTATGATGGGTATAATTCCCCTAGGGATTGGCTATTGCGGTGATCATAAATCATTGGTTGATTTATTAGGAGGGCACACTTCACATGCTCCCCTTCTGTTATGTTGTTAATCATCACTTGAAACTTGGTTAGACCTAGGTGGGGTGATATTTGATTAGTTTGTTTGTTGAGGTTCCCTATAACTTATTGATATATTTCCTATGGTCATCACAGGTTGGCAAGGATACGATCACATTTGAGAAATTATTTGACATGTTCCCCTTTGCTCTCTTGATTTATTATTAAGGTTGTGTTGGCACATGTGAAAATAACATATTATTATTTTGGTGAAGGCATTCCCTTTTTATACCATGGTGGGTACATACTTTACAACTTGTACTATATCTTGCACATTATATGGTATAGTCCTATCCTTGTTTTGATCTTCCCATACATATGGTTGGCCACACTCTTTATCAATGACACATTTGTTTACATAGAAACAATATCATATTCATTGGGGTTGTATATCACTATTTCATTGAGTCATGGGTAAACATGCCTAGCCCATGAGTTGTGAAGGATACACTATTTATCACATGGGTTGTTCACCTTTTAATATTATGGCACTACCATTGTGATGTCATGGATCCAAATGTTCACATATTGTCATAGTGGTGGATGCATATAGTATGCTATGGAGTTTTTCTTATTTCTTGGAACATGGATCCATCATGTGATAGTTGTTCATGTGAATGAAGCTATGTCTTTGAGTTGTGGCTTGACCTTTCCATTACTTATCCCATGACCTTTAAGGAGGACACGTGACACTTTATTTTAATGGAGTTGGATTTTCATTATGTTGACTCATTGAGCCCGCATAATGATTGATTAATCTGTCGCATGTATTGGGTGTATCACATGAATTTGCCTTGATTGGATCTGTTGGTTCATTGGAGTTTTGGGTCGTTCTTCACACTTAAGTGAGTAGCTATATTATTTTAGCATTGTTGGCTTGTCTAATGGATTTGGTTACATAAGAACATTTTTGAATTTGTTTTTCATGGATATTTTATTAGCTATTCTAGGAAAAATATCTGGATCTCAACAACTTGTTGTTATTTCTAATAACAAAGTTGTCGAGGGAGTCATTTTATTGTATTCTTTGGAGAACTAATTTATTTAAGAAAATGGTTACTAATTTATTTTGAGATGTTCCTGAAAGTTAAATATTAAGTTTCTAAGGTGTTCTTATCTATGGTGATGTTTTATTTGCTTTGTTTATACAGGTCATTTGGTCACCTACTAGCCACTACCGCCAACTAAAGACAACTCGTTCGAGTTTCTTGCTTTTCCAAAAAAAATGGCATTGACATTGTTGATGTTGAGGTATATGTCGTATAAATCCTTTATAGTCTACTTATTTTATATTTTAGTGTTCATTTTATTTCATGCCTTGTACTTTGAATTGTATCTTCTTTCATTTTCAAAAGAGAAACTCATTATTGATGGTTAAAAGCAGGAATTAAAGAAACAGGAGAAAAACAACACTAGAGCGACGAATGTAGAAAAAGAGAGAGAAGAGAATTGATCTAGTGACACCCTTAACGCCAATATCCTGCATCAGATCCAAACTAATGGTCAAGTCTTCAGAGTTTCTAAATTCACTTGCAGTGCCTTAGCAACACAATATTAATTTTTTGAAGTGATTAAATAATATTTCATGTGTAAATTGTAGTCCAACCAATATTGAGTTGGAAATTCATATTGTAATACTTGACATTTCATATAATATAATTTATGTGGTTGAAATTATTGATAGTTGTACTTGATATTATTTAGTGTTGTCATTAACACATGTAACTTTATGTTTTCATATTAGATGAACATGAACATTGTATGACATTTTTTTAATTTAGTCGCAAAATTATACTAATTAATTTGTGTTGATTAATAATGAACAAAAAATTAATCTGAAACTACTAAATTAGTGCTTTATATTGATTAAAGATGAGCACAAATAAAATGAATATACAATTAAATTAGACGTTTATAATGATTATTAATGAAAGTAAATGAAATCAATATAAACTACTAAATCAGTCATTTATATAATGAATATGAAACTACCAAAAAAATGATAAATGACTAAGTCAGTGATTACAAATGATGACTAAATTTTGCATATATACAACTATTAGTAGCTAATTTATAGTATCTTATAACACGACTAAAATTTAGTCATATTTCTTTTGTCATTAATTGTTTTCAAATTATGACTAAAATTTTCCTATATATGACCATTAGTCACTAATTTGTAGTATCTTATAATACGACCAATATTTTGGTTATATTTCTTTGGTCATTAATTGGTTTTATCAGGTGATCATATAGTAGTATATTTTGTTGTGTATTTGGTCATTAATTGTGGCAATTAATAACTAAATCAATGAATAAATTAATGACCAAATTAATGACTAAATATAACACTAGATGATAAATTTTAGACAACCAATTAATGACTAAGTTAAATACGACTAAAAGTTGGTTGCATCATAAGATACTGTAAATTAGCCACTATTGGTCACGGACTGAAAAATGGTCATTTATATGCAAATTTTAGTCATATTTTTAGTAACTAATTAGCCATTTTGCACTAGCGTGAGTCTATACAAAATAATGAAAGCAGTGAAGTAATTAAACTAGAATGCAATGATAACAGAAAGCATTTGAATGAAAGCAATTACAAAGCAATGAAATAAAAATAAACTAAAACATTCACTATTTGCAGGGGCCCTCTGAATCCAATAGGTATGGTTCACAATCACATACACATCAAATCAACAAAGTAACTTCAAATTAATGTTTGGTTCGCAATTTCTTAAACAATTAACTAAACACTTCCTCTCTGTTATCGTTTACAAAGAACAAATATCTATATAAAATGTGTTCTCAATCTATTGAGTCTTTCATGCCTATGGATCTGATGTTTAAACCTAATTCAAATATGAAACTTAAACATGAAAATCATTATTCATCAATTTGCTATTTAGAAAGCAAATCGAGAAAATATGTTGTGTCTGGACTCCTTGCTGCTACGTGTTGACCTGTATCTTTTACATTGTTGTTGTGTGATCCTTTTCATGAACTGTCTTGAGCAAATAGGAGGAGACCCATTAGGGGATCGATCCTCAACTACCCATATGCTTAGTTGTTTCATTAGTGCACCAGAACCCCGCAAACCATGGAGGTAGCTACAAATTTACAAAATGGATGCAGAATCATGTTAATCTTGTAGCTAATGCACTCTTTAATATAACAATAAGGAACATTAATGCATATGAGAAATAAGACATGTAAGAGTTATTACCTTATCAAAATATATGATTTATTGCCTTTATTGAGTTGATAATGATGATGGCAAAGAGGAAAATGGTTGAAAAAGGGTGTCAAAACAAAATAGTTATGGAACTCTACAATTCCCAAGTACCCAATCTATCTATTATAATAAATTTGAAAGAAACATAGTAACAATCAAACATAGAAACTAGGAAAATAAAAATTTAAGGTCAATGAAAGAGGCCAAACCAACTGAAAATGTATAAATACATACCTTGTACATTTCAACATTTTAATATCATTAATATTCTTCCTCATCCAACGCATCATCTATATCATCCAGTTCATAATTCATGTTCAACGGATTTTCCAAATCAACATCATCTGGAGCATGCTCTTCTACATTTGGTTCGACTTTATCAAGCTATCCATCTGAAACATCATCAATATCATCTAGTTCATCCAAATTAACATTGTCTTCATTAACATATCCTTGAAATTCTTTGATGACTTCATCTAACAGATGAACACCCTACTCCTCTACATCATCTTCTTTTTTAATTACATCTTCTTCGGCTACATTATACTTTATTGGTCTTCCTCTTGTATCATATCAAACAACATATGACCAACCCACTTTTCTTGGAATCTCTACATAAAATACCTATTCACATGCTTGGAAGAACATAGGGCTCTGATCATGGCATGGCAATCCTTGTATTAACCGTGGTAAATCCATTGTCATGCTCAATAATAATTCTATCAGGGTCACATTCATGGATTCGTAGCTAGAACCATTTGACATCAAACAAAACTAATTTTAAGGAATTAAATTCACACTCATGTATACCATATTGATATCCAAAGTACTAATTTTTAGATACTTTTAGATGTTTGTCACCTTTAGAGGCAACATTAATAACATGAAATACTACATTTATCCCACTATTAGAAGTTTTCATCATTTCATCTAAACTTTTGATGCAAAATTTGCAGCCATTGAACCAAATTTTCTTATGGAGTTTCAGTTGCAATATGCCAAACACATAAAAAACTTCATTTTCAATTAATGAACATATTTACACTTGGAATTTTTGCAAATTAAGAAAAAAAACACTCGATATCTATCAATATAATTGTAAAAAAAACTAAATAGTATGGGCGAATATGCTTGCCTCATAATAGTTTAAACCATATGTTATATCGATTTCCCTGTATGTAAGAATGGTATCTCCACTTTGTTCAACTTCTTTGACTAATGTAGACACACCATACCATGATAACCTATCGTTATTATCTTGTTTGCATTGTTTAATTAATACTTTCATCCAATCAAGATTGTTTGAAATGTATAAATGTATTGCATCATACTCTCAACTAGTTTTATTAAAATAAATCAATTCACATGTATTTAATTAATTACCGTGTTATACCTTCATAATAATGGAATATGCAGTCAGACTAAAAACTAAATAAATATGATACACATAAAAACAAAACAAGTCAAATTACTATATGTCTTTGCTATCTACTTACATATTACTTTCCTTATTCTACGTTTCCCCAATATGTGCTCCCCTTCAGAAAATTTCATGGATTAAATTACATCCCAAATGCGATCTAATACATTAATACTTTCTCCTATTCTGATACTGTATTGACTAATATAAACCAAGGTTTCATATGCCATATATCCCTCTACCATAGAACCCTTGGGACATGCTCTTTATTAGACCAAAGCCTCTAGTGATTTCAAGTGTCTCTCAACCATGTACATTGATCTTGTGTGTATAGGTCCACAATTTTCAATATCCTCAACTTGATGTATGAGGTAGTGTTCTTGTGCATCAAAAAGAGTCATAGGTAGAAACATTTGCATTTCACACACTAGATGAGGAGTTTGTTTCCTCCAATACTTCATATCTTCTTTATTGATTTATTTAGATGAAAACCATTTATAAATGAAGCGAGAAAATCATGGGTTTCAACAAAAAATCATATAGTACATGAAAATTAAAACATGTGCCGTCAAATATAAGTTGTACAACAAATTATTGGAAAATTATACTTTGCACATGAATCTCCACTAACCTCATGTATTTTCCAAGATCATGTATAACTCGTTTGACATTGTTGTCAAACTTGTTTGGGAGAGATAGAGGTAGAACATATTGTAACAAAAATAATGATCGATCATTATTTATTCCAAAATTAATAAAAAAAAACTAACAATCCGTTTCACCAATGTACAAATATATACACCAAAATAATTTCCTTAACGAACGTATGCCAATCATGATATTTTACCTTGCCTAATTCAGCTTTCTTTGTTAGGATATTCTTTATGTTTGAAGAAAATATAGTTGGAAATTTAATTTTTTCAGTAACCTCTTTAACATCATTTCTTTTCTTTCTCTTCCAATAACCAGGGAAGGGCACTTAAATTTTGGTGTCTCCATTTCTATTTGAATTAATCACACTTTGCATTGCATGATTGGCCTCCTTAATGTCATTACAAATGATGAAAATTTTCTCTTTATCTCTCCTTCCTTCTAAGATTCCTCATAATGTCTATGGTATATTCTTCTGATGTGCATTGTATCAAACAAATGAAAACTTTTAGGTTCTCATAGTAGGGTGATCTATTGAATTGTTCAGGATAAATTTTCATTCCTCGTGGAAGTGCCCTATTATTAATGCCTTCGTGACCTATAAGGTGAATCATAATTACAGATATTGTAATAATAATACCTTTCAATTAGTATAATGAATAAAATGAAATAAAATTATAACATAATCCAAACATATCATGTATATTGATACATAGATGATTCGATCCTTATCTCAAGAGACTCTACTATAATGCAACTTCTATGTGTGAGCTGGCATTCTCCGTGGTCTTAATCCAGTCTCTTCTCTCCCATAGAAAAGATGTTTTCTGGTACTTTGGTACCTATGCTTATTAGAAAGGAAGTGCCTATACTCATGAAACACCTTTCTTAATCTTCTTTAATGATGTGATTTGATCTTAGGACCACAACTGGACAACCAAATTTACTATCTTTTTGAAGACCTACAAGAGAGGGAATAAATTTTATATCATTTATTTTAAGTATGTACAATGGATGGACTATTTAAAAAACATACATGAAATCAACTTCATAAAATTAAAAATTATTAAATTGTGTCATGGTAACATTATAAAATACCACATAAATGTGTTAGCCCTAGGTCATTGTGATGTGTCCATACAAGCATTGCATGGAATTCAAATTCCCTTTCTGCATCTATTGGTCTAGAGATATCATACATAGTGACACCATTCTATAAGTCCACTAACTCATCGATAAGAGGCTTGATATATACATTCATAATTTGACCTAGTACTCACCTAATTGATTGAACATGCACTACATAATTACTACATATATGAGTAAATAAAAAAATATACGAGATAATTACAAGACATATCTAAACATATATGAGTAAACAAAAAATATAAGACATAATTATGAAACAAACAAGACAAATGAGATGTTATTGTGTTAAAAACAATATTCTAAACAAATTAATACCTGGGACAATCATTATCAACATTATGTGTTCCCTCTTTATTAACATCCATGAATGAATGTTATTGTTGATAAAAAAAAAAAATAGGCCACACTGAGTAAGCGGATATGATCTCTCCAAATGGATTGATATGTTAGCTGCTAATGAAGGCCTAATATTACATGTTTCTTCTTTAAACTTTGACCAACTTTCCTCTATGTTCCTAAATGCAGATCCATATGCACAAATTCGAAGAACATTGTCTTCACTTATTTTTATTGCATGGTAATCCATATATTGTGTTATGATTTTTCACCTGAAAATTTGTCACAGATGTGGAATTATGGGAATATAATGAAAAACCTTGCAAGGCACATTATTTTTTACTTTATTAGTTTGATATCTACTCTCACCACATTTTGGGAATTTGTCTTTCAACAATTGTTCTTTATAATAGAGAATATCATTATTAGGAAATGCAAGCATATCTTGATACTCTATTCCAATATCTTTCATAATGGCATGTAAATCTTAGTACGTAGGAGGTAAAACTTTTAACAGTGGTAACAAAAATTCAAATAACAATCTACAACATAAAAAATTAGTAGTACTAGTTAATGTAAATAATATTAATCATATATATTGCATAAAAATGTTACAAATTAAATGATGATCAACGTATTAACATTAAAATAAAAGGAAAAAATACTTGCTTTAAAATGTTGTACTAAATGTCAAAAAATATATTACATACCTTAGGATTTGTGTCACACATTTGTTGGACAAACCATTCACCACCTTTAAGTTGACCAATAGTAATATCATAGAGAACAGATGTTTTTGAGCCTTTATAAAGACGTTGAATTTCCCTCTCAAGTAAAAGTATATAATAAGCACCATTATATTGGTTGTCTTCATCATCCATTCCAAAATTATTAAATATCTATTCGATTAATATATTTGTACTGTCTTTTTCAACTATGTTATCAACATCATGGTTGGTCGGTAGATTTTCCTATTTTTACCTACTTTTATCCACTTCACCTTACCCATTTCATAGCTTTTTGTAAGGTTACTTCATGTCTCAACAATGAAGGTATGATAAATTGGCATGTCTTTTTTAATACTAATTAATGAAACATAGTTCGAATGGAAACGTTGCCTATGTGACTTCCTAAATAAATCTTTCTTGTAGAATCGAGATAATGATGACCAACATACTACAAATCAGCGTATGAGTGTTGATGAGCTAGGCGTGCTATTTTGGGATAGGGACTACAATGGTGTTTAACCAATGATAAGGTGATGGATTGATATAATTGCTATACTTTTCATTATGTTTCTATCTTAATGATTGTTATATATTTTTGGGAAGACAAAGCTGCTGAATCTTTGAGTTTGTTAGTACTATTTTTGTAATAATGAAATGTATAAGTAATTGTTAAGGATGTAGAAATGCAGACGAGGGGGATCCGCGAAATGTAACAGTAGACTTTATTTTATTTCCTTTTTATTAATGCAATTATGATTTCTTGAGCACTGAATAGTTTTAGATCTTTTTCCATAGCCTTGATCGGGGAGTCGGACCCACTCTCCTGATCAGGTGTTGTTGGATTAGTTGTGTGTGTAGATTCATGATGTTTGCGTTCACTTGATTTATTCTTGTAAGTATTTATCGACTTCATTACTGTGAATTTATTTTGTTACTACTGTTATTTTATTGTTGTGTGGTGTCATCTTCTAGAGTCATTGCATAAATATTTTTGGAACCAACGTTTCGAACCATCCTCTGTGATTCATCATAAGGATAGATCCACCAGTGAATAAGCTAGAACTCAATAGGTACAATAAATAAAGGTGTGGGCTAGGACGGGAATGAATGACATTCGACAAGTTATAATGGAAGAAAAGTGAAACAATAGATAATTTAGGAAAATTTTGATTATTTCTAGAATTTATGAGGTTATGTTTAATGCAGGGAAATGAAGGAATGACAGAGGCGTCTTTGCAACGTCTAAGAAAGGTGAGATCTGACTTCTTCTTCGAATTCAGTGATCTAAATCATTCTAGTGTATGAAATTATTGTAATTTCTCCCTTCCCTATATGGTGAAAATTATTGATTTGAAGCTTTTGAGGAAAATAAATTGCAAATATGCCTCTTTAATTCCTTCATTTCCCTGCATCAAACACAACCTCAGAAATTCCAAAAATAATCACATTGTTTCTAAATCATCTATTGTTTCACTCTCCTTCCATCAGAACTTGTCAGTTGTCATTCATTCCCTTCCTAGCCCACACCTTTATTTATAATCCCAATTGAATTCTGGCTTATTCACTTATGGATCTATCTTGATGATGAACCACAAAGGATGGTTCGAAATGTCGATTCAAAAAATATGAATGTGATGACTTCGAAAGATGACATGACACAAAATATAAAACACAGAAGCCTCAAATCAAAAAAAAATCACCCTGTATAGAGGGAGAAATTACAAGAATTTCGTATATTAGAATGATTCAGATCACTGATTGCAAAGAAGAAGTTAGATCTCACATTTCTTAAATGTTCCAAAGATTCCACCATCGTTATTTCATTTTCTTGCATCAAACACAACCTCATAAATTACAAAAATAATCACATTTTTGCTAAATTATTTATTGTTTCACTCTCCTTCTGTCAGAATTTGTCAGCTATCATTCATTCCCATCCTAGCCCACACCTTTATTTATTGTCCCTATTGAGTTCTAGCTTATTCACTTGTGGATCTATCCTGATGATGAACGACAGAGGATGGTTCGAAACGTTGATTCCAAAAATATGAATGTGATGACTCTGGAAGATGACACCACACAAAATATAAATCGCAGAAGCCTCAAATCAATAATTTTCACGTTGTGCGGGAGGGAGAAATTACAAGAAGTTCATACATTAAAACTATACAAGTCACTAATTACAAAGAAGAAGACAAATCTCACCTTTCTTAAATGTTGCAGAGATGCCTCTGTCATTCCTTCATTTTCCTGCATCAAACACAACCTCAAAAATTCCAGAAAGAATCACATTTTTCTATATTATCTATTGTTTCACTCTCCTTCTATCAGAACTTTTCATCTATCATTCAGTCCCATCCTAGCCCACACCTTTATTTATTTTCTATTTTGAGTTGTGGCATATTCACTCATGGATCTATCCTAATGATGAGCCATAGAGGATGGTTCGAAATGTGGATTCCAAAAATATGAATGTGATGACTCCGGAAGATGAAACCACACAAAATATAAATCGAAGAAGCCTCAAATCAATAATTTTCACCCTATAAGGGAGGGAGAAATTATAAGAAGTTCGTACATTAGAACGATTCAGATCACTGATTTCAAAGAAGTTAGGTCTCACCTTTCTTAAACCTCTATTATTCCTTCATTTGCATGCATCAAACACAGCCTCGGAAATTCGAGAAATAATCACATTTTTTCTAAATTATCTATTGTTTCACTCTCCTTCCGTCAGAACTTGTCAGATGTCATTCATTCCCATCCTAGCCCGCACCTTTATTTATTGTCCCTATTGAGTTTTGGCTTATTCACTCATGGATCTATCCTGATGATAAACCACATAGGACGGTTCAAAAAATTGATTCCAAAAATATGAATGTGATGACTCCAGAAGATGACACCACACAAAATATAAATCACAGAAGCCTAAAATCATCAATTTTCACCCTGTACGAGAGGGAGAAATTACAAGAAGTTAATACACTAAAATGATTCAGATCACTGATTGTAAACAAAAAGTCAGATCTCACCTTTCTTAAACACAGCCTCAAAAATTCTAGAAATAATCACATTTTTGTTAAATTATCTATTGTTTGACTCTCCTTCAGTCAAAACTTGTTGGTTGTCATTCATTCCCATCCTAGCCCACACCTCTATTTATTGTCCCTATTGATTTTTGGCTTCTTCACTCGTGGATCTATCATGATGATGAACCATAAAGGATGGTTCAAAATGTCGATTCACAAAAATATGAATTCCATGACTCTGGAAGATGACACCACACAAAATATAAATCGCAGGAGCCTCAAATCAATTATTTTCTTGTTGTTATTCAATTATTATTCTTTATTGACTACTCCATATTGGGAAGGGAGCATGTGGCCTACATAGACTTTGTATGGTAGCCTTGAAATGATTAACGAGCCCCAGGTCGACAATTAATGTGGGGAAGGGTGAATTCCATAATTCATATCTAAACACCAACATTTTGGCATCATCTTCGGGGAGGCTATCTAAGGTGCAAAAGTACGACAAGTATTGACCATAGGAACACTCTCTCACCCTCATTAGGTAGTTCTTACCTCTTGTAGGGCCCGAGATTTAAATTTTATGATTATTTTATTCTCCTTTCATTGTTTTCTTGATTTTAGGAACACTCTCTTGCACTGCTTAGGTGAAGTCTGCACTAAAACTCTTCCAAGGCCCAAGCTTAAATGGCTAGATTGTTTATTTTTCCTATTAATTATAGGGGCCATCCTCTTTTCCTTGACAACCAGGTTTTCTTACCCTATTCCAAGACTTGAGATTTAAATTTATTTGGATGTTTTTCCTTCACTTTCAAATTGCATGAACATAGACACAAGTAGAAGGGGTAGAGGAAGGCCCCCGAAAAGAGGATGGAAAGATCTAGGCAGAGTTACATATATCCAAGAAATCATTTCAAGAGATGAGTTAGGAGCATCATCACGAGCTGTTGTTAGGGTTATATCTCATACAAGATCTAGAGGATAGTCAGTTTCACAACCAGATCATCCCACAATAATAAAAGTAGAATATAGGGGACAAGAAATAGGGAGTAGAGGATCCAAGGAATTGAGCATTTCAAGTTTAGAAGAAGAAGAGGAAGACTTGAGGGAATTAACTCCACCATTTTACCAAGGAAGTGTTGTTAGAAAAACTCTACCCTGTGTTATATAAAAGACAAAATCAGTTGATATTTCAAGTGAATATTGCAAGATATTCATGGCCCATACAATTTCCACAATCGAGTTCCCAATTAGAGATATTAGAGGTGATGCACCTATGAAACCTATTCCTTTAATAGAATTACCTAATTTCCATGGTCTCTCTTCTAAATATCCGGACACATTCCTCTTCAAATTTGATGTTGTTTGTCGGGGATATGATTATATTTCTTATGCTCAGAAATTGAATATATTCCCTACTACTCTAAAAGGAACAGCTCTAAGATGTTTATGGGTTTAGGGGGGGAATCTATTACAACATGGCATGACATGAAGACAATTTTCCTTGAACATTATCACAACTACTACAAATCTTGAGATATTAAAGACGAAATATTTAAGATTGTGTATAAAGAGGATGAGAGCATGGAGGACTTTGTGGAACACTTTAAATACAGTCTACAAAGGTCAGGCCATAGTGATCTAGATAAGGATATCTTACAAATAATATTTCTTCGAGCACTAAGTGAGGATTCTTTGGAACTCATGAACATGGTAGGAAAGTGGGATATCTCAAAGGAAGAATTTGACACCATTTGTGAGTTGTGAATCAAATGTTCACATGGAGTTGCGAGACATAAGAAAGGAGTATTAACTCTCAAGGCATCTAGCAGTGGGGTTACAAAAGTAGAAATTGAAAACTTGCTCTATAATTTGAAGACTGATATTCTAAGCACATTGTCCTCATAGCTAGATGTTCTACAAGAAAAACATAAACAGATGGAAGTCGAGAAGGGATTGGCCATTTTCTTACCTCAATCTAAGAATACGCACTTACTGAAGAAGTGCCCACTCAATACTATTGAAACTTGTGCAATATGTGAGTAGATTCATTATACTAGCATGTGTCAATCTCTTCCTCGGTTGAAGGCAGTCATTCAAGGAGAAAATGAATAAATAGATCAACCTTACTTCATGGGTTCAAATAAACCATGGCAACCATACACAGAGAACATGAATGAAGGTATATCTCAAGACCCTTCTCAGTATTTTAATAATTTCAATTTTGGGCCTCAATTTATACAATTTTCACCTTCATGGTCGCAATATTATCAATATCCAATGCCTTATCAATCATGGTACCCCCAACATGCTACATCTCCTTCATGGTCCTAGAGTTGGCATGGACCTACTCTTCCTACAAGTCAATTATCCCAGCCTATCCCACAACAACAGTTACAACTTCCCTCTAATGCCTCCACCAGCAATCCTTCTCTTCGTCCACAACTTCTTTTTCAATCAAACCAAAATACAAACAATAGGGGGCCCAATAGGTTGAGACACTCAACCTTCCTGCATACAGTATTTCCACCACAAAATGCAATGAATTGAATCTTCAGTCCGGTTAGGCAGTAAATGCTAAGACTTCACCGATAATTGTTGAACATAATAATGATAAAGCCTCAAAACCAAAGCCTACGAACTCCTCTAGAAGGACGAGAGGTGATTCAACACGGATTACCATGGGACAACATCCCCCAACTCAAGAAATTGTCACTCGAGGATGCCAAACTAGCCCACCATAGCCTAAGAGGTTATGCTTCAAAAAACAAATTCCCAAGCCTGAATTTGATCTTTTGGGGCAAATGCAAAGATTATTTGTCAAAATACCATTACTATGAGCTATGAAGGATGTGTCGATATAGGCTAAAATGATTAAGGAATTTTGCTCCAAAAAGCTTGGAATAAAACCGAAAGTCCCACCCACTATTCATGTCATGGGAAAATTATCAGACATGATGTTGGGAAAAACTACACCCATCAAATATGGTGATCCAGGAAACACGACTCTCACGGTAAAAATTAATGGAGTTGGCATTGATGAGCCCCATCAATGGGTAATTATATGGGCTCATTTTGCCTTCTAACATAGTTTAATCAACCATTCTCATTAGTTTATTGCATGTTTTTTTATTATATTTATACTAATAGAGTGAGTTGGGTTGGTCATTATGCCATGGAGTCTAATATGTGTTTAATGCAAATTTTTGGTCAATTTTAGAGATAAATTCAAAGAGTTAATGGAAAATTTGTAGCAATAATTCGAATTAGACAAGGGAGAGGATTTATAGGAGGGTATCCCCCTCATTTATGACTCCCCACTTCAAATTATCCATCATGCAACTCAAAGCACAAACAACCACATCAATGCACTAGGAGGCAACTGAGCAAGTGGAGGATAACTTCTGTTTATCTCAAGTTTTGGGAGCCAAGCCTCCCTAATTTTAAGGAAGATCTTGGGAGCTTCAGTTGTATAAGTATAGAGGCCTAGGGCCTCATTAGGAAGTTAGTCAAATTTTTGAAATTTTTTTGCAACCTTGCTCTACTCAACTTCGAGCTTACTTTTGTTGACAATTTCCTATAATCCCATTATTATTTTGATAATAAATATGAGATCCTTTTTGAGCTAGCACTGAGTTACCTCATAGTGCTAAAGCTCTTGGGTTAGGGCCCAATCCAAGTAGCCAAGCTCCTCTTGTTTGTATTTATATGCTTTGTTTCAGTTTATAGATTACTTGTTGTTAGATAAATTTCTTTCTTTCTTGGTTGCTTTTGGTGATTTAGAAGGTTGTTTCCATTTAAGTTTTCCATAGCAAGTTGAATAATGATAGAAAGAAGATACAAAAAGGCCATCAACAGAGCCTTAGCCTCCTTTCCTCCCTTTGGGACCATGAACTGAGGTCAAGACCCTCTTGCTAACACAAAAACACAGATTTTCCTTTTCCATAGGATTTTTAATGTTGCAGTTTGTTAGAAGGCGAATGCTTTACTGTAGATATCTTTCCCCATGCGCATTTATATCTTGCAATAAGTTTCCTTCCATGCTTTCTCTCATTGTAGCATTTCTCATCATTTACTTTGCTAGATTGGAGTTTACACTAGCTTAGTGCAAAATTCTTTTTTTTTTTTTTTTATGTACTTAGTTTCCTTGCTTACTTAATCTCAATGTTTGATTTTCAGTTCTCTAGCAGCAAATCCCTTCTCACAACAAGCTATCCAATCAACCATCACAACCTCTCTTGGATCTATGCCTCACAGGTCACCCATAGTACATTTCAAATATACCTTAGTTTCTGCACTTTTCCACAGACGTTCCTCTCTTTCCTTGAACAAATCCGACCATCTTTCTTTCTCCTAATCATCCTTGATGGACCCTATACACCTTAACGCATCATCCTAGCCTTTAGCTACCCTTTCCACCCACTTTCCTAACTTTAGGACCTCCAAAAATTCTCTTTGCATCCTCCTGTAGACCTCCTATAGATCCCCTATAGCCTCTTGTAGATTTTCTTATAGGCTTCTTTTTGAAGTCCGATTGTGGGAAAAGCCTCTAGAAGGCCACCTAACCCTCCTAGGACCCGTCCACATCATCCTACACCTATGTAGATCCCAAAGTCACCCTCCATCGCCACCAAATCACTGCCACATTCACAAACAAATAAATTACATGCACGACAATTTCACATAAAAATACATAAAAATCCAAAAATATGTTTTTTCTCATTTCCTTCTAGAAATAGCTTGAGTAGATGTTGTTTATTTCCTAGATTAAGTAATGGCATTCATTTCATGGTTTTTCATCTCTCTTTCTGCAAAATTAGGATTAGTTGGTTAAGTAGGGTTTGTTAGGTTTACTTTACAATTCAGTCTTCTTTTCCTTTCTGCAACTAGAGTAGCCTCTGTAGAGTAATCTTTCCTTTCTTTCATCACATATAGAGCTTCTTCTAAATCCATATAAGTTGGCTTGAGCTCCTAGTGATCTTGCGCTAGCTGACCAAGTGACATCTTGCAGTAAGAACTAGTACTTGTGCATACAACATTGCCGCTTCCAAGTTTGTTACGAACTACTGGGTTGATAGAAGTAAGGTAGGAAGCCCAAGAGTTGCAACATTATTGCTACAATACCATTGCTCACCACTTTTGGTGTTGTTGTTGAGGAAGCATCAAAGTATTTTTTCATTACTACTTTCTTCTATTTCTCTATCGCAACATTCTACTAAGTAGTTTATTTCAACATAAGTAGAGTAGTTGTTTATTTCAGTTTCTGCATTTCCTTGCTTTCATTTTCAACTCTACAATTTCCATTTCAGCAAAAGTAGATTAGTCACTTCCTTGCTTGCAGTTCTACATTTCATTTGCTTTCCTTTTCAGTTCTACAATTTTATTTTAGCAACTTCATTTCAACAAAAGTAGATTAGTCATTTCCTTGCTTTTCGTTCTACATTTCATTTGCTTTCCTTTTTATTTTTGCAATTTCATTTCAGCAAGTTAATTTCAGTTAGTTGAAATTTGTTTGTATAATCAATTTTAGTTTTTCAGGTACAAGCAGTGAAAAAAACAAAAAAAACAACCAAAAAGATTTCCTTTCATGCTTCATAGGAACAGAGATAATTCATGAAAATTCTTGCCCAACACCCCCACTACATCATATAGCCACCCTTCTCTCTTCTTCGGTGGTAGTGATCAAGAAGAACCTCTAGGTGAACAATTTGAGATATTTGAAGAACCTATAGGGGAAGAAGAAGAAGAAGACATCCCTTCTGCGACAATGGCTCAAAACAAAAATGCTAGGGGGAATGGAGAAAGAGTAGAGGGTACCTTTTCCATCAGGGAGACCAATGGGGACACCAAAATGAAGAACATAAGCCCTTCATCCCTACCTCACTTCCATGGTTTGACCACAGAAGATCCTAACACCTTCTTATTTGATTTTATTGTCGTCTATCAAACCTATGACTATGCAGAAATGAGTAAAAGTTGAAACTATTTCCTTCTACTCTCAAGGATGCAGCATTGCGCTGGTTCATGGGGTTACCTGGCAATAGCATCACAACTTGGGCTCAGATGCAACATACCTTCAACGACAAATACCGAGACTACTGTAGGTCAAAGGATACCAAGGGAGAAATCTTCAGAATGACCATGGGAAGTGATGAATCCTTGAAAGATTATGAAGAGAGGTTCTAGCTCAGTTACAAAGGGCCAAGTGTACACTTGACCCTGAATCTCTAAAGTTGGTCCTAATCAGGGGAATTTCGGAATACCTTCTAGACACCCTCCATTTACTGGCTGGGGGAGATATCCACCACCTACCTTATGAGGACATAAATACTATCTTTAGAAATCATTCTAGAGTAGCAAGAAAGAGAGGTACAGGGAGTCAACCCATAGCCAGTACCTCCTCATCCAATTCATCCATCAAAGGTGAACTTGGAAACATGCTAGTAGACTTCAAGAGTGAGATGCTACAAACTCTTTCCATGCAAATGGATACCTTGCATATCAAAAGGAAACAAGAGGAAGCAGAGAGGGATTTGGCCATGTTTTGTCCTAGGTACACTAGGCGACATACTAGGAATGAATGCCTGTTGAAATCTATAGAGGTTTGTTCAATCTTTGAAGAAGATCATTCTATAGAAAAGTGCCCCTCCTTGTCCATACTTAAAGTTGTATACCAGGGAGCCAAAGGAGCCACTGAACCACTCTCTTTCATGAACCAGAGGATATCGCATGGACCTAGACCATACCAGCAGGGGATGCAAGGGACATCAAAGGCATACTACAACCCCAACCAAGTCACTCCCATACCTTCTTGGGACACTTCTTCTCATCCTTCCTGGTCCAAACCTCCTCCTTGGTCCTATCCATATCAGTATCATGCCCAACTAGCTGCTCATTCATTTCAATCCTATGCTTGGCCACAACATTAGTGGAATGCAACAAATCAGGGGTGGAGGCCCCAGTACAACTCTCCTCCCACTTTTTTTCCTCCACCACCTACTCAACCACAATCATTGCCTCTTGCTCTGCCAAGGCAACCTCAATTACCTGCCCATTCGAACTTAAACCTAAACAACAGACAGGCTCAGCAAGTATATAGTGGGGAACCATCATGCCCAAGTTATGCTATGGAGATTCAGGAGATTAACCTACGATTTGGGAAGGTCCTCCTAGATATCCAACCTCCCCCTAAGGAGGTTGAAGAAGATAAAGAGGAAAGTGAACCTAAAGCAATTCAACCCTCTCCCGAGAGACTATCTGAGACAACACAACCTACCCGAGAAGAAACTGAATTTTCGGGAGAATTGAAACAGTTATGTGTGAAGATACCACTTCTCCAAGCCATAAAAGATGTGCCTGTCTACAATAATTTGATCGAAGAGGAGTGCTTTAGGCATCCAGCAAGGTTCAAGAGAGATGCCCCAACCATCAATGTGATAGGACAACTGTCCGACCTGATGTTGGGGCAGACAATCTGTTCGAAATATCTCAACCCTAGAAGCCCAGTAGTTGATGACCACATTAATGGAACCATGATCCCACATACCTTGATTGATCTGGGAGCTACCATTAATGTGATGACAAAGGACACCATGCTCAAACTTAACCTCCAGGGCTCCTTGAGGAAGACCACAATAGTTTTGCAGCTAGCAAATCACTCCACTGTGACCCCTGAAGGGATTGTGGAAAATGTGATGGTCTCCATTGATTCTTGGGAGTACCCTACTGATTTTTGAGTTCTCTAGCCAAAGGCAAAGCTCACTGGGTATCCTCTCATCCTGGGGAGACCTTGGTTGGCTACTATCGATGCCTACATCAGTTGTCGAGCTAGGAACATGACCATCAAGAATGGACATATGTCCAAATAGTTGATCCTATACCCTCCTACCAACCCTTTGCTAGAACATGATCTACCTCTCTGGTTGGAGGAGGAGGATGACGATGAAGTCTATTTTGCACCACTTTGTGCATTAGAAACTATCATGGGGGGGAAACCACAAAATGAGGATGATATCATTGAAAATTTAATTCAGAATCCACCCCGCAATACCTTGCCATTAGAAGATATGTTGAAAGAAACTCAAAACAATCCCTTAACTGATCTTTGTGTATCCAACCCGACCTCTCTCCATGTTAAGAATGTAGAGTTTGGCTGAGAAAGAACCTTGAAAATCAATTCATCTCTATCCACTTCCCAGGAGAAGGAGTTGTGCAACTTATTGAGAGAACATTTAGATGCTTTCACCTAGAGTTATAAGGAGATGAAGGGAGTGCACCCTTCAGTATGTACTCATCATATATACATTAACGAAGATTGCAAACCAGTTAGGCAACCTCAAAGGAGGATGAATCTTGCCCTCAAAGAAATTGTTAAGAAAGAATTGCAAAAATTATTGGATGCAGGATCCATCTACACCATCTCTGACAGTAAATAGGTCTCTACTTTGGTGCTAGTGCTAAAGAAAAATGGTAAGTGGATAATCTATGTCGATTATCGAGAACTGAACAAAGCCACTAAAAAGGACCATTTTCCTTTACCTTTCATAGATCAAGTGTTAGATGGTCTAGCGGGGAAAAAGTTTTTCTCCTTCCTAGATGGGTTTAGCAGGTACAATCAAATTCAAATCAGCCCGAAGGACCAAGATAAGACCACTTTCACCTGTCCTTGGGGTACCTTTGCATATTGGGTCCTTCCTTTTGGTTTGTGTAATGCTCTAGCGACTTTCAAGAGAATAGTATTGAGTATATTTTTTGATTTGGTTCATGATGCAGTGGAAATATATATGGATGATTTTACTCCTTATGGTTCTAACTTTCAGGAAACTTGATCTAACCTAGGAAAATTCTTACACAAGTGTATTGAAATGAACCTATCCCTCAGTTCGGAAAAATGTGAATTTTTTATGACTGAAGGGACTGTGCTAGCTCATGCAATATCTCATCAAGGATTGCAAGTGGACCCCAACAAAATTGCCATCATCTAAAGGGTCCCACCTCCTCAAAAGGTGAGAGAAGTCTGAAGTTTCCTAGTCTTAGTTGTATATTATAGAAAATTCATTAAGAATTTTAGTAAGTTAGCCTCTCCATTGTTTTCTCTTTTAGGGAAAGATGTCGAGTTCATGTGGACTAAAAACTGTCAAGAAGCCCTAGATACCTTGAAAAGAAAACTTGTGACTGCCCCAATTTTGAGAGGCCCGAAATGGGCCCTGCCTTTCGACATCCACACAGATGCCTCAAACAAAGCAATATGAGCAGCCTCAGGACAAATTGATGAAAATTTACCTTATGCCATATACTTTATAAGTAAAAATTTGTCAACGGTCAAGTTAAACTACATGGTAACCGAGAAGGAACTCCTAGTTATAGTGCATTCCTTGAACAAATTTAGACATTATATCACAGGCTATCAAGCCTTTTTACACACTGATCATGCTTCAATTAGATGTTTAATGAACAAATTAGATGTAAATGCTCGCATTATTAGATGGTTTATTTTACTACAGTAGTTTGATTTGACCATTGTTGATAAGCCTGATAAAGAAAATGTTGTTGCTAACTTTTTGTCTAGAGTAAATTTGCCTGCTGATGAAGAAGGAATGGTGGATGATCAAATGCTAGATGAACACATGTTTTCCATCTCAGTACTCTTGCCATGGTTTGCTGATATAACAAACTAGTTGGTTTTAGCAAAGTTTCCACCACACCTGTCCTCAAAGGAGGAGCAAGATCGTGAGGAAAATTGCCCCTTTCACCTAGATTGGGGGAAATCTCTTCAAACTTAGCCCAGATCAGATCTTGAGAAGATGTGTCAGGGAGGAGGAAGGTTTTGACATTCTCCTAACTTGTCATGATGGGCCTTATGGTGGCCATTTTGTAAGAAATAGGACTGCCTTCAAAATATTGCAAGCAGACTATTATTGGCCCACTCTTTATCAAGATGTGAGGAGGTATACCACCCAATGTGATCAGTGTCAAAGGATGGGGAAACCTACTCCAAAGGATGAGATGCCCACGCAACATCAAGTGACCTCTGAGCCATTTGAGAAGTGGGGCATGGACTTTGTGGGTCCTATCAACCCTCCTTCAAGACAGAAGCAATACATCATTATGTGCACTGGTTATCTGACAAAATGGGCAGAAACAAAAGCAATCAAAGTAGCAATAGAGGAAAAAGTAGTTGAGGTTTCTAGAGAAAACATATTTTGTAAGTTCAGGTATCCAAGAAAAATGGTCACAAACTAAGGTAGTCTGTTTACTTCCAAGTTGATGGAAGACCTACTCACACATCATAAAATCAAGCATAGGACTTCCACCCCGTACCATCCACAAGCCAATGGGTAGGTGGAAGTCACTAACAAAGCTTAGGAAGGAATTCTGACCAAGGTAGTGAGCAGTAGCAGAAGAGGTTGGGTGGATAGACTAGTTGAGGCCACTTGGACCTACAACACAACATGTAAGACCACCTCAGGGTTCACACCCTATGAACTGGTCTATGGGAAGAAGGCCTTGCTATCAATAGAATTTGAATACAATACACTAAGAATGGTAACTCAGCTAGACCTAGACCTCATCCATGCATAAAGGGAAAGATTACTCCAGCTCAATGGATTGGATGAACAAAGATTGTAGGCCCTTCTCCACACAGAGCTAGCTCAACTTCAAAGGAAGATATGGCATGACCAAAATATCAAGGAGAAGCAATTCCAAGAGGGAGATTGGGCACTGCTCTATGACTTAAGGTTTAAAGATTTCAAAGGCAAGCTGAAGACAAGATTGTTGATACCCTACATTGTGGAAAAATGTAATGACAATGGTTCAGTTGTGATCAGAACCATTGATGAGGAAGCCATCCCTATGCTTGTCAATGGACATAGGTTAAACATTTACAAGAATCCTCTCTCCAAGAGAGAGTTCATTGAAGATCTAAATAAGAAATTGTTGGTAGTGGAGTAGATCTTAGCCTCCACTTTTCCCACTCACTGAAGAAGCAGAAAAGAAAAAAAAAATACTTAAATGAAAACCTCCATGAGGCAGTTGAGTCCCATCATTGGGTTGAAAACCTCTTTTGAGGTGCCCATTGATGAAAAAAAGAAAAAATAAAAAGAAGGAGAATAATATCCTTGGGTGAAAACCTCCCTTGGAGGATCCTAGGGTAGGCAAATAGGGTGAAAACCTGCTTGAGGCGCCCTAGTTGTCTTTCAAAAAAAAAAATGAAGAAAAAATAGAGAGAAGAAGGAAAAGAGAATTAACTTTTAAAGTGCATTGCAGGTTACAGGTGGACCACAGGGAACAAGAGACGATGCCACATAGCCTATTTCATCTCCCCCACACTCTTGTCCATCATTGCTGACCTTTCTTCCACCCCACTGTGTTTTTTTCCAGAAACTGTGTGTTCTACAAGAGGCCCTATGTGTTCTATAAGAGGCTCATATAGAAATCACAGAGAGCCAGAAATGGTCTTAAAAAGCAATTTGAGGGCTGGGAGATTTCATGAAGAGCATGTAGACCCTCCTACAGCAATCCACCCTCCTTGCCATCCATACCACACCTGCACCACCTTATCATCATCAATTTCTTTCCTTCTTGTCGAAAAACAAAGAAACCAGTTAAAAAAAAAACAAAAATAAAGGGATCAGCACCTCCAAATCCCACCTGCAGCTTACCAAGTACCTCTCCATATCCATTAGCATCTCCGGTGTCATCCTCACAGCTCCCAACACAAAAACCAACTAAAAATTTTAAAGGGAGAAGCAGCTACAAGAGCTATTGTAGGAATTCTAGTAGGAATTCCTTTAGCAGTTGATCCCCTTAAAATCAAGCTATGACAGCAAAAGAAGTAAAACCATGGGATTGAAGGGGACATATAAGACTAGATCAAGCCAGAGGATACTTGAACAAAGCAAACAAGCCACACATCAGGAAGTAGAGAGCATGCAACAAGGAAGATAAAGGCATGTAGTAATTGAAATACAAGCATGCAGCAACGAAAGGAACTAAAATGCCTCACAACACGTATATTCGACTCCCAGGTAAGTGACTAACCCTCTCCTCTATTACATCTATGTAATTTAAAAGTATGCATAAGTGAATGAGATGGTTAGGGTTGAACGAGAAAAGGTGGCCAGTTAACTGGCCACCCTCATCTAGTTGACTGCACTCATTCGAAGATGCCACCACACATGTACCTAGACAACTCACAGAAAAATCTAAAGGATAGGTAGTGGAGAGTATGCAAACTTCGATGCAATGATGAGAACTAATTGTGAGAAAGAGCCATGATGACAAGGTAGTGGGGACCATCGGTCCAAATATGGCAATGTACATTTTTGCCAGCTCACCCTCCATCACCGGAAATATCCATAAACAGCCATAAGTACTCCTCCTCAAAACACTCTCACCACCTTTTCTTTCATTTCGTCCTTGTCCACTTAGCTGCAAAAATCTCCTTTTCAACCCCATAGCCTTGAAACCATCATTCTCCATCACTTTCATCCATCCTCTTGCTATCAGTGTTCTACAGGAGCACTTACAGGTTCCACAGGAGCACCTATAGGCAGTTCTACAAGAGGGGCAGTAAGATGTTTTTAAGGAGAAAAAACGGGATCATTGCTCGATTTTTGGCTTGCGGAGGTAGGTTTTGTGCATACCCACCTTGATTATCAATATGTGCAAGGAACAATATAATTTTAAGGAGAAATTGAGTCCATAGAAGGAGAGAAATTACATAAGAATTTTCTACCTGTTTTCTTAAAAAACACTGTTTTTCCTTTGTTTTCCTGTTTCTCCAAAATTCTTGTCAACATCCCTATCCTGGGTGTTCAAAAGGGGTATAAGAAAAAACACAAGGGGGATTCATGAGGAAGGATCCCACAAATTCAGCCAGGATCCATGAACATCCCGAAGTAGTATCCATTTTTACCAGAGCAAATTGGATGCCATTCTTTGAAAAAAATTGAGGGTTTGATGAAGAAGTGGCTCAAGAGGGTATAAATTCTGAATAATATGACACATATTCACAGAGACTACTTGGATCATACACTATTTTTGGAATCATGCATAATAAATAACCTCCTCTACGTTGATCATCAATTTACAGAAGCAGAAACTATAACATGCACACATAGAAGCATCAATCACACATATCAACATAGTATTTTCCGGGGGAAAGAATCTCGCTAAAAATCCCAACTATATGTATATTATATTGATTGAGAACACGTAATAATATATAGTACAATACCCTTCACAAGTAATCAGTACTATCTCCAATTGCTACACACAAAACTAGCTCAAATCTGATCAATCACAGCTCAAATCTCCTTCGTTGCTTTGCATGCCTCCACTGCGCAATCCTGCAAGAGAATAGATGATAATGGCTCAAGCAAACTCATATTTACTTGGAAAAATCACTTGATCCCAAGCTACAATTTCCCTTGGCCTCATTGGCATTACTCAATCCTTTGCATGTGCAAATCTCATGCACAACTGATAGTCACAACTCACCCTTTCACTTACCTCTAACACATGTCTCCATTGAACTGTCCATGCACTGAGTTAACTGATGTATTTTTCAGTTGCATTATGAGTTAATAATTAGTGAATTAATTAATAACTAATTCACACAACTCATCACTTATTCTATTGGCCATTTAGACTAAATACAATTAGTTTAGCTATGTCAAACTGAACACAACTCCATTAACTACTCATCTAACTCCACAGAACTCAACCACTTGAGTTCTAACTGAAGTCCTTCATGCAATAGCTCAGTCAACCCATAGGTAACCATGTGATTCCTTCAGGCAGTTGCATGTGCCACATCTGTAGCTCCAACTAAAGTGCTCCAAGGGAATGAGATAAAGTTTAGAGTCCAAATATTACTAAGGGATAATAATATTTGACTATTTTTATTTTTACCTAATAGTCTAAAAATAGACTCTGATCACACCGTTGTGATCCAAAAAATAGAAGTCCATCTATTTTTCCTAACATGACCAATCATCCATAAAAAACACCCTGCAACTCATAGACCATGATCCATATGTCTAAAAATAGACTTTGCGCCAAAACTTGCCTGCGGGACCACTTAGTGAAGGCGACTCCTTTCCACTAAGCTCCATCATCTTGTTGCATTCTCAATAAGCATTTCTTGTTGCACACTTTTTAACACTCCCTCTCAACAAGAAAGGCTTCCTCTCAAACCTGATCCTGTAACTCTAGAATGTTCTGCATGCAACACATCTACCTCGTCCACTTTGCTCCAACAACATTTGGAACAAAAACACTCCCAACTGACCACTCTGTTGTGCTATGAGCATACTCTGATGCTGAAGCTCTACCTGCTGCTGAAAAGTTCTCCCTCTCTGACATCGACGCTACTGCAACATCTTCATGCATCTCGCACCATTGCACACCTCTCTGTGCCACCTAGCACTGTGCAAAACACTTGTGCCTCTCGCATTGCTGTAGCCTGCATGCTATGCACTGTCCTAGGATTCCCTACACTATCGCTCTCTCTGCCGCTCCATCCGCATCTGTCTCTACCCAATTAGTCAGTTCTTGCTACTCCACATCGGGGCTCCTATAGCAAGGTCTCATCCAAGAGGTTGGGTGCCTCAAGGATCCTGCGCCTCCTCCTTTGGACGATCACTCTATATCGCCCCACCCCCTACCTGGAGGTATGGCTGCATGTGATCCCTGAACCCACCTGGCTCGAAGTTCCCCCCTACTAGAGGTCTCTGCATGAGTAGATGTCTCTACTCAATCTCCTGTCAGCTTCCCTTGTTGTGGCTACTCCACAACCTCCTGAAGTTGCTACACCAATCATGGCTCCTCCACAATCGTCTGAGACTTCTTCTGGTTCTACATGTTGAGAGATAATATACCCTCCCTCTCAACCACCAAGTCTCCATCAGTTTCCTTGCTGCTCAAGGCTTTGCATGCATCTTGAACCTCAATAGCATGCAGGTTCTTGACCCGTAAACCAATCTGCTTCACCTGTCTAGTGATGATGTGTCTAAGGAAAACCTTTCCCTCTCTGAAGACTACATCATAGCCTCTGTCATCTAGCATCGTGATCGACACCAAGTTTCTCTTCAGTCCTAGTACATACTTGACATCGTTCAAGGTAAGGCAAGATCCATGCTCCCTCTGAAAAATAACCGTGCCTACACCTGAGACACTATATTTCTCATCATTACCCATCCCTATGAGTGTCTAGAGAACTTTCGCCTCCAAAGTACTGAACAAACTTTTGTCACCGATCATGTGGAAAGAAGCTCCACTGTCGAGAAACCAACCACTTCCCATCATGGATGAAACCATGCATGCGAAGAGTGTGAAATCCAACTCAAACTATGAAGTAAGTGCCTCACCTTCAGATCCTTCCCTGGATCCCTTCTTGGACTTCGTATTTGGGCAATTAGTAGCATAGTGGCCCAATTCATGACAATGAAAGCATCTCACCTTTGACTTGTCAACCTTCTTCCCATCATTGGAAGAGCTGGATTTATAAAGAGAAACCTTCCCCTTCCCCTTCTTCGCCTTACGTGCTAAGGCACAGTTCTCCTCATCATGCATAGATGAAGAACTATCTCTGATGCGTTGTCTAATCTCCTCTTTCACAAGATCCGACCAAAGTCTCTCCCATCCTTGCAATTTCTCCCTTCCATTCACTGAGTCCTGGTAGCTATGCCAGCTCTTAGGAAGGCCAAGGAGTGCTAGACTCACCATCCTCATCATCGACAGTCACCCCCACACTCCCCAGCTCATCCTGGCATTGGGTGAACTTCGTGAGATACTAGGGCATACTGTCTCCATTCTCACACTTAAATGTTTCTGAGTTTATCCTTGAGCGCCATTCCACCATCTCAAAACTCAACCGCTTTTGATCTAAAATTCATGAGAACAAAGTATTTCTTGTACAGAGATCAATTGTATGGGCATTCACTGGATATCTCACCTTCCAAAAGAAGGATGAATCCAGAGGCTACCTAGCCTGATTATAGACTCTGCCTAAAGAAATAAAATGTGAACACTTTCTGAATAATAGATCTGATGATCAACTTCGCACTGATATCATGTAGAAATATCTTCCACAAATGAGCTAGCTCTAATACCATGTAGAAATTTTGAATAATATGACACATATTCATAGAAATTATCTCGATCATACACTATTTTCATAATCATGCATAATACATAACCTCCTCTACGTTGATCATCAATTTACAGAAGCAGAAACAATAACATGCGCACATAGAAGCATCAATCACACATATCAACACAGTATTTTCCCAGGGAAAGCATCTCGCTAAAAACCCAAACTATCTGTATATTATATTGATTAATAACATGTAAAAATACATAGTACAATACTCTTCACAAGTAATCAGTACTATCTCCACCTGTTACACACAAAACTAGCTCAGATCTGATCAATCACAGCTCAAATCTCCTTCGCTCCTTTGCCTGCCTCCACTGCGCAATCCTGCAAGAGAATAGATGATAATGTCTCAAGCAAACTTGTATTTACTTGGTAAAATCATGTGAGCACAAGCTACAATTTCCCTTGGCCTCATTGGCATTACTCAATCCATTGCATGTGCAAATCTCATGCACAACTGATAGTCACAACTCACCCTTTCACTTACCTCTAACACATATCTCCACTGAATTGTCCATGCACTAAGTTAACTGATCTATTCTTCAATTGAATTATGAGTTAATAATTAGAGAATTAATTAATAACTAATTCACACAAATCATCACTTAGTCTATTGGCCAGTTAGACTAAATACAACTAGTTCAACTAAGTCAAACTGAACACAACTCCATTAACTACTCATCTAACTCCACAGAACTCAACCACTTGAGTTCTAACTGAAGTCCTTCATGCAATAGCTCAGTCAACCCATAGGTAAC